>JAIPRL010005408.1:0-32329 GCA_025469235.1 Pemphigus obesinymphae | reverse complement strand
TTAAGTGTAAAGGAAAAATACCAATCTTTAAGAAAAATTTTCATAAATCAGAAAATAACAAATAAACTTGTCATGGTTACCGACTTATACGTATAGCTGAAATCCCCATTGTGTGTCCGTCCGTCCATCTGTCCGACTGCATGTCAGCCCATGATTATTATTATATATAGTCACAAGTTTGTTGATTTAGTTACTAAGAATATACGTCATATTATTCGTTTGGTTTTATAATATTTTTAGATTATTGTTTAAAATATGTTTAGAAACTGAAAATGCTAGAAGGATTTTGGTAGAGGCAATCGAGTAGAAGTTTTCGAGTAAAAAGATTTATGATAATAAATTCATTCTGGTTTATATACTTAAAAGAGGTAATTTTTCGATTTTTTTCAATAGTATTTTTAAGGGTAAACACAAATTACCAAAAATTGTTTTTATAAATTGGAAAACTATAATGCCAGAAATATTAACACTAATTATTTATTATAATACTAAATTGACGTGGTTAAAATATCAAAACTGGTTGACCATTCATCGGTTATTTTTTAAATAAATTAATTTTTTTCATGAATGTATAAAATATATTATATAATAAAATGGGATGATTAAAATATAATTGTATTATAATTGGCATAAAATTATTTTAAAATTATATAAATCCAACTATTACAATAAAACGGTCACTCCAATACTAATTTACTAATTACTTTTCTTTCAGTAAATTTAATTGTATACAATTTATATAAAAGATATTTTCATGTAATTTTAATATTTTATCAAATATACTTGAATAACCATAAAAAATCTATTTTGCGAAATAAATTAATTATTTCGTGTTTTACTATTTTTTTTGAAAAATTACGGACTTAAGAGAAATTTTATAAATATATTTTTTATGGACGATACTATAATATATAATTAACTTTTATACATTTTTATGTTAAGTACTATAGTTCTTGAGTTAAATAAGACTACAAAACTGCCACCTGGCAAATTTTCAACCCATTTGAGTGACGGGAAGGGGGTGAACCATCATGACCAAATTTACCCCAAATTATTTACTAATTATAATGAACAAAATTCAGATACCTGACTAAAGAATATTTAAAAAAAATTACTTCGTCTATAAATAATGACCAACCTAATATATATATATATAGAGAGAGAGATTTTTTATATTAATATTTAATTTATTTTAATATTAAAAATATAACGAATTTGTAAATATAAATTATAATTTAGATACTAGGTATATTTATATATTTAAGACGTACAGATCCATATGAATATGAGTAACGGTAGAAAGGATATATAAATAAAAGAATAAAATTAATTTTATATTCACCTTTCAAACAGAGGTCTATTGGGTTCACCCAAATACATAATACCGTGTAAACTAGTAATCGATGAAAATTCGCGTAAGTAATTACCATTTGGTATCAAAGATGATTTAAGTTTTGAAGTCTTTGTTTTAGATATACGACGACGATGTCTTTGAATTGTGATTTCTCTATGAGGATTAAACATTGTTTAACAACAATTTTAAGGTAATCCCTCGTACAAAGAACCTTCCAAACTATAATTGATATTAAAAACTAGAAGATTAAACGCATCGAAAACTATTCCACATTGGTCAACATGCGTATGATCAAGTGACATTAAAAGACTTGAATATTTTAACCATTAATCAAAAAGCAAATCATTAGTGAACTTTCATATTGACTTTTCTTTAAAGTTTGTTTAGGACATCATTATTCCAATAGTCACATATAGGTACATTTCGTTCATAATGATTTAAAAATTTCAAGTATATTTGCAAAAGCCTTGCATTTTTGAGCTTATACAATCTTAATTTAATTTTCCCTTTAAATAATAATAAATAACCCATTTTAAGCATAATCATAATGTATAATCTGTTATTTACTATAATCTATATGTTATTCAATTATTCATAAATGTATATTGTGAAATCCAATTTGATCCTAGTACACAAATCAAATAATATTCACATGATTATCAATGAAGGATTTAACATGTATAATCTAACACAATTTATTATATATTTGTTTATTTGTTTTTTTTTTTTTTTTTTTTTTGTGATTAATTAAAAAACTGTAAAAATGATAAAATATTATCCGATAAATATCAGTTTTATTCTACATTACCTATTATTACCATAATATATAATAATATAAAGTGTTATAGAACTCAATGTTACAAATACCCCTACCTACGAATATAATATATTATGTAAATAGTTGATTACTAATAAACGAACGAGGAACATGTGGTTATAAACTCAACTAAAATTCAAATCCGATCATTTTAATATTATCGAGTACAACAATAAGTACCTACGTACTTATTATTTTTTGAAAAATATAATCCTTCAAAATGATTGCGACGACTACTTTTTCCATCATTTTTTTAATAGTTATAATTACTAAAACTAGTTTCGTGGATTTGGCCGGCGTTAAAAAAGTATTAGTGAAACCTATGTATGATGTGCCAGCTCCTGCTGAGAATCAAAATACTGTGCCTGTAAGATCCGAATAATTTTATGATTTTCGTACCACTTTAAGCAAATATTCTACATATATTTTCAGAAAATAACTGTATCAATATATTATGAAAGTTTGTGCTCCGACTGTGTAAATTTATTTAGAAATCAAATAGGACCGAACATAGCAAAATTTCAAAAATACGTCAACTTTGATTTCGTGCCTTTTGGAAATGCTCAGGTGAGTGCAAAATTTGGTACATTTTAATACATAAATTATTTTATAAATATCCTTATTCTATTTTATTTTTATATTGATAAATATTACGATCTTTTTGTTTAACATTGTACAATTCAAAACTTTTACTTATAACTTTTACTATTACTTACTATAATATATTATTACAGCAAAAAGCATTTGAAGGAAGATGGTTTTTTAAATGTCAAAATGGAGTTAATGAATGTATGAAAAATAAATGGCAAGCATGTAGTATACAAGAATTACCACCTAAAACGCAAGTACTTGCTAGTTATTTAGTGTGCTATATGAATTCAACTGATGAAAATATGCATTCGGGATACCAAGTAAGATTCTTTAACACTCTATAATAACTTACTAAAATATTATTAAATAAAACCTTACATGGTTACATTTATGCTTAGTGATTAAACCTATACAAAATATTTCGTTGGGTGATGTGTAACATCGTTTATAATAATACTCAAATTATTAGTATTTTTTTTAAAACAATGGTTTTCTGGTTTAAGCATAACTTTTTGTTTAAACCCACTTCTATAGAAATATATATATATATATATATATACAATATATCTTTTCTAAAACGAAATCGATGTTGTTATTGTTTTTTTGGAAATAGAATTATTAGTTGAACGATTATATTAAAAAAAATGTGTCTTTAAAAATATAAACCATCGGTATTATTAGATAAATGTACTTGTAGGTATATATAGAATCTATTCTTTAATATATAGGTAATATATATATATATAATATAGTATACCTAGAAATCTAGGTATACTTTCAGGGTCAACAAGGGATCCTATCCTTCGGTTTATTTAAATCTATTGAACAAATAAGGATACGCTATATACCCTTTTTTTAATGGATTTGGTATATGCAATTTTTATGAAATTTTAAGATAAATTTAATTCAACAATTTAAAAATATTTAATTTTCTTTTAAATGTAATTTAAAATATAAATTTGTCAGTACAATCATTTATTCTTGTGTTATCGCGATATTTGTTACCTATATTTCTATAACTACGACTTTTCTCTGTGTAATCGCATATTCAAAATTTTTACAAAATATGAGAGATAAAAATATTTATTGTGCTCGAGAGTAAATTTTTTTTTCCAATATATATTTTTGAAAGCCCTAGAATCTGTGGTTGACAATTGTGAAATTTTAAAATTAAAAATAAAAACAAAAAAACATTTTAATTGAAAAAAACTCCTCGCTACAGCATAGTAAATATTCACATTTTCATATTTAGTACACACATTTTTAATCTGCGATTACTAAAAGAGAAGTTGTGTTTATAGAGCGTGAACGTATTTGGAAGTGTAACATCCTCGTGATTTAATAAAGTAAAGATGACTATATAGAAGGTATACCATTTTTAATATAAAATACAATTAGTTTAAATTTGAATACTTTATATAGTTATTCAAGAACATATATTTATAAGTCCTACTTATAAAATGTAAAAGATTTAATTTCATATACATAATAGAAAATAAATGTAGTAAAATATTATACATACAGAAGATAAATTTAATATAAAAAAAATGCAATAATAATACCTTAATGACCGACCGAAAATTCACTAGTAAATTTAATTTTCTTAGATCGGTAGTCTTAGCTTAAAATGTCTGCATTTAACTTACGAGTTACAATTTCCATTCACTAAAATCTGGTTTTAGAACCAGAAAATTCTATCTATTATTATTATTATTTTGTATTTATAATATTATTAACAAACTATGAGTTATTCAAACTTGAAATTTAGTTTATTGTTCACATAGAAAATAATTATCAACATATCTACAGTATTTAAGTTTTGTCTACAAATAAAAACGTAATTTTAAAAATGCATTGAATTAGATAGAACTCATAAATTATTATTCATCAATTAGACTGACTGAAATAATGTATATATAAAAAAATTTACCTTCATAAATAGGTATAATTAATATTATTTTAATTTGTAAAGACTATAAGGTTTTTTTTAATTAAATGAGAACCATTTGAATTTATTATAATATAGTACTTTATAAATACTTAGGTATTTAAAAAAAAAAATTTGTATTATTTTTTCTATTAATGAATTTTTTTCTAGTAAAAATTCCCTAATTAATTCAAAATATTTTAAAAAATTTTAATATTTCTAAATACATTTTGATGTTAATTTATGTTTAATAAAAAGCTTAAAATATTTAAATTTAAAATCAATAATTTCTATCTTGAAAACCGAAAATAAACTGGTGTAATGGAATCATTTGGTTTTAAAGACGGTTTTACTTTCTAGAACTTTTAGCGTTTAACGTTTATCTGTAGAAGTTTAATAATAATTATTCCAACATTTACTGTGTAGCGTCAGAGATGACATTCCAGTTTTTTATAAGTATGTGCAAAAATTCATAGAGGCCAATTTCCAAGTACCTAAGTAGTAAACATAATTTATGACTAAATACTAAATATTAACAAATATTGAAACTTTTTTTTTGTCATAAAATAAATCAAATGTGATCAACTATGTACACGAATCAGACTAATTATAATTATTATAATTCAAAATATATTTTCATTGCAAATTTTACATACTTTTAGTGCAATTAAATCCATTCTTATGACTTATGACGCTCAATATTCCAAAATTAAATAACTACCTATATTCTAACCATAAGCATGCACAGACTAAAAAATGCCTGTACTGACTCCCAAAAGTTAATTAAAAATCATTTACTTTCAAATCGCAATGCATTTATATTATATTGAGGTCTGAGACTGAACAGAGACTGCAAAAATGTTTTATATTAGTGTTTTATATTAGTTACTTAAAAGAGACAGACTCTACTTAGTAAACTTTTGAAAAATAAAACTGTTTAACTTCAATATAACACAATACGGATGTATGAATAAATCAAAAAATTAATTAAAAATATAACATTTCGAGTCTGAAGCCACTCCAACATTGAAGACCAATAGGTATTAGAAGACGCCTAGGCCAAATATGCATTTAGTTCCAAGGGTGTGAGAGCTCACACCTTAGCCACCCCTCAAATGGCACCCCTGTGCAGTGCTTAATTACATAATATATATATTTTTTTTATCAATATTACAATTGTCTTGTGTCTGATTGAGTAATATTGTCACGCTAAACGTTAAAATTTCTAGTGTGAATTCGCCTTGTGCTGAAGAGTTGAGAAAATATATGGGTATTGATAAAGTGTACCGATAACATTAATTGTATAGTTTTTTTTTTGTTAATGTTTTACAACATATATGTACGCACGAATTGAAAACGTCATATTGATTTCAGTGTACCAGAAAACATAAAGGCTTGTACGATGAATTTTATGGTAAAATAAAAAAATGTTTCATGAACAGGCAGTTCAGCGATATGTTAATGGTTCACTATAGCAACCGAACACAAAGCGTTCTACCACGGTTAACTCAAATGCCCGCAATTATTATTAATGGAGTAAGTATATAAAAGTTAAAAAAACATATTCAAATGTCAAAGGCACTTGTATTGATGACTTTTATTTGTACGCATTAACATAGGTGTTTAACGAAACTGAACAAGGCGAAGCCAAAAGTAATTTAGGAAATGTAATGTGCAAATATTTACATCCTAAACCTGCTGGCATTTGTTGATCTACCGTTCCAACAAAGCTGAAAAAATAATATCCGTCCAGTATGAGAAAAAAATAAATAATAAATTGTTATGGCTGTTAAACCGGTTCGTAAATATATATTTGTTTTTGTTTTATTATTATTTGAAGTATAATAATGTGTTCTTTTATTATTTTATTATATTATTAAAACATCATTATACTTTGTGAAAAATCTAATTTATGTTATTATAAATATATTATGATTTGGTGTATCATCATTTCGAAGTTATAATTGTATATATTATCCATTATGTATTTTTAACATTTAATTGATTATAATGACCTTGTCCTTATCTTGAAAATACGTTTTGCTTTTGAGTTCTATAACTTTTTTCTATATTATTGCCATACAATAAACTAAAAGTTCAATCGGTAACACATCATTTCTTTACGATAAGAAATATTTTTTAATAATTACATTGTTTGGTTATCTGCATTTTGTATTGAAATCATATAATATATAATATATATATATAAATATATATATATATATTATATTAATATATATTATGTAATAAACAGTGAAATAATTAATTTTGAAATTCGTTTATTTTCTAAACAAATAAAATCATTTGTATTCAATGAATCAGTTATTATGTTGACCTGTTATTCAACTTCAACAAAACTTAAAAACGAATTATTATTAAAGATACTTACATACTTTCTAATAGTTTTCAATACCTATTAAAGATAGGTAATAAAATAGAATAACCATAATATATATAATATACAAATGAATTGTTATTAATATACCACCCGCAACACAATGTACAAAGTTTAGATAGCATACTACCTACCTATTATTGAAATGGATTTGAAGTTAAAAATATTAAAAGAGTCAATTTTGGAATTTTATTGAGTTTTAAAATTTCAACAAATTTCCAATTGGCACGTGTTAAAGTAAGTAAAAGACTCTGAATTAAATCAAATTTTACAAAATTACTGTAACTATTGTTATGTGCAAATAAGATAATGATTAATTGATAGATGTTAATTACATGGCTGATAAATAATTATAACCAATGGTGGCCTTGTGTAGGGACGCAGAGGGACGGAGCTATTTTTCATTTTTTTCATGTTTTACAGCGTGCCCCCTCAATTTATTTATCAAGAAACACAAGGAACGTAGTCTCTATTTAAATATTTTTTTTGTCCTTATCGCATAATGGACTTTAGATAAAAATCATGATATAAAATTTTCAATAGATGATCTTATCATATTGGTATCATAGATAATAAATTATCTTCATTATCCATGAATTTCTAAAAGGATGGTGAAATCTTAGAGAAATTAATGAGATACCGATAATATTTTATTATTATTGACATTTGTTAACATTTAATTTTATTAATAAAATAGCGATTTGCGTTCTACTTTTACCACTGATCACTAGGTTTTGGATTTTCCGTTGTCGTATAGTCGTTTTTATTTTAATTGCATTTCAGTTTAAGTATAAGAAGTTTAATGGAAGTATAAGCTTTCTAATAGGAAATTTTTTATAGAAATTTAAAATTGACAATTTTCGATATATTCCCAGTAGGTAGTTTTCTTAAGAGAAATTTCTATAGGTTCACTGTACGACCGCTTTTTATGGGGTTCTGTATAGACAATTTCATAAAAAATTAAAATCCAATAACTTAATAATATTTAACTATTTTTTTAGAGTAATTTAAAAATAGATACTATTATCTACCATTTTTCATTGTTGTGCTAACACGGTATTTGTTCAAAACTACGTCCACACTCTATAAATACAACTTCTCTCACATTTGCAATCACAGAGTCATTATTTACAATTACAATATCAGTGATAAATTAACGTATTGATGTGTAAATGTAATGAACAAGATACAGTTTTCATAACTTTTTGACCACTTATCAGTAATTTATATACAAATTATATAAAAACTACATTTCAGTCTACATTTATAGCTTCCTCGATTATTATTATTCATTTAAAAGAAATAAATATTCATGATTTTTTTGAAAAAAGAATATCTAAACTATACTTTCTCGAAAATATGTAACCCAACGTTGATGTAAAAAAAAATGTATTTTTATATTCTATTCGTATTATATAATTATATAATAATCTAAAAGGTTTTTAAAAATTTTCCTTGGTTGAGAATTATACTAGGGGGTAATATATAGGGGGTGAAGGGAACGAAGTCCTCCATGACTTACATTTTCTCTAATATGACCCGGAACGCTGATTTTTGAACTAAGCCCAGAGTCCGTTCTTATTTTTTTTTCCAATTCAACCACTGATTATAACCGAATATGAGGATAGATAGTATTGATCAATATTAACATGAAAATTATAATGGTTAATTGGGGTAATAATCTTCGACCTAATGTGTCCAAATGTCAGGTCATGTTTTTCACACGTATTATAAACTGTACTAAATTTGGTTACAAAATAAATAGATCTACGATTCCAGTCACTGATGAATCAGTTCGGGATTGTATGAATATTAAAATTTTTACTTCAAAATTTACATAATATACGGCGCCGCCGCCCGAAGATTACGAACAACTGGCCAACTGTTCTTAATGTACCTAGTACTATCAATTTAGGATATTTTTGAAACATTTTATAAAATATATTTTTTTATCGGAAAAATTCAAAACATTCTCGTTTTTACTATCAACCTTTGTTTCACAACCATACAAATTTTTCCTTTTTAAAGAATTGCTTATGGATATAATATACAAAAAAAAAAATGAATATTTTAAAATATTATAGTTATAATTACTATTTTATAGGTGAAATTGATAAAACGTTATAATAATTACTACTATATAAATATAGTTATTTTGTACAGTAATATTTACTATATTTTATAGTAATTATTTTCGGCAGTCAGTTTTGTTTACCATACTTATAAGACTGGAGTTTAAAATGCAATTCAAGCTGGGGTAGTAGTAGGTCGTTATTATACGAACAGTCTCAGGTTCGAAACTCTCCTGCTTCTTTTTCATTTTTCTAAGTTTTTTTAAACATTATTTACTATAAAATTATAGTAATAAATACTAGAAGTTTTAGTTTGTGTCACTATAAAAAAAGTTAAAGTACTTTACAATTATACTAAAACATTATTTTTTAATAAATCTGACTAATATTATAGTTATCCCTATAGTTGGTATAAATAATAGTTAATTTAGCTGTTTTTATAGTGGAATTAACTATATTGTTTTATTCCGTGTATCGATGATATTTAAGGTCAATATTTTAGATTAATACCTGACATTTTTATGCAATATCGATAAAACTGCAGCTCCTCGATCGTGGTTAAAAATCCCTATAATTGACACGTTTTTAAAACCTACACCTATAAGTGTATTATATGAATTTATGCCAACATTTGCATACGCTGTGCTGCTCGAAATCTATATGGTTAAATCTATACGCCTAATTAATGCTCTTTAAACTATTGCTATATAATAGGTAGATCCGATTTCTTTTTCTGTAAAACTCAGAAAAAATCTCAAATTTTTTATTTTCCTCCCCCCTCCACGACGCCTTAAAATCGAATATCGAAAGATCATTCAAATCTATATATATATATATATATGTGTATGCCCAAGGCATAGCACCTTTTACCTCCCCCCTTACTACAGCTCTATATAGGAAACCCATAGATAGTAATACTACAATCGTAGTCATCATGTCTTAAGACATTTAGGTGAAATGACATATTTTAAATTTTTTTTACGAAATTTAGTATATATAAATTATATATTATATAAAAATAACAATATATATATATAATGAATATGTTTATTCGCCATTGTATATTCAGTATATATATGTTCCGGTAAAAGTACGAATACCGGTTTAACCAAGATTTACCGGTAAGTCTTGGGTTTCGCCGACTACTGTTGGTAAATGTCCCGATTTCGGACATTTACCAATTGATTTCGGTAAAACCTAGGATATACGAAATTGTTTGGTCGAACCCCGAATAATTTTTCTAGTTCGGAATTTTACTAAAACTGATTGTTTATCCTAATATTTACAAAATTTCGTTTGTAAAAGTCCGAACTAGAAAAATCATTCGGGGTTTGACCAAACAATTTTGTATATTCTAGGTTTTACCGAAATCAATTCCGAAATTAGGACATTTACCAACAGTAGTCGGTGAAACCTAGGATTTACCGGTAAATCCTAGGTTTAACCCATATTCCTACTTTTACATATATAAATGATACGTATGATAAAAGAATTAAATATAAAAATAAAAATAAATAAAAAATTATTTTTTAAAAAGTCTAAAAATATAGACGATTCTAAAATTAATACTATTTAAAATACGAAAATACGAATAAGTTTATATAAAATTACTAAAAATCGATATTATATGCTTGACCCCTTAAACATGTTATTATATTATCAGGTGAATAATTTTCTACCTATTCTTTTATACAATTTATTACTTTTTTCCATTTTGATTTTAGTTTGTCTTCCTTACCCTCAATATGAGCATCTTTAAGTTTCGTCAGTCCTGTTTCCCTCTGTAATCCTTTAAACATCTAAACATGATAAAATCGAAACATGATGACCACCAAATTGATTTTGCAATCCATTGTGCCATCCTTCCATTCCATTATCGGAACCGCTAATCCACGTATATCATATAGGTTCCATGATTTTGGTTTCCTCTTATCCGTCGCATGGGTCAACCTATAAAGTTGTCCTCGAAATAATCAACTATCGGCATAATATTGTCTGGCAAACATTCTAGAAGTTCATCAAATGCTTTTATAATATCTTCCAATGGAACAAAAACTAATGCTACCAACATTTTAGATTTTATAGCAAATTCCAAATCTTCTGAATATACTATTTGTAGTCCTTCCTGTTCAATTTTACGCCATATACATTATACATTGGGAAACATGAAAAAGCAAGCAGTTAATTCACAATTCGGATAAACAATATTAAAAGCATAAATAGCTCTCAGTTCCAAATCTAGCATTATATTTAAATTCTGTGATGTACACTCTAAAAGGTCATTCAAAGAGGTGAAACGTCTGAAAAATAAAATATAATATAATATAATATGACTATATATTAATTATTAATACCTGAAAAATATTACCTGATATATGCTTACTCAGACATACGTCACATTAAAATAAATGCACACGCAACAAGAGAATTATTTCCCATTTCAGCATGTAAGCTATATAGTTGTTTAAATATAATTGGAGTTGTTTTAAAGGTTCCATCAGCCTGCCATCATGATAAATAGTTCGTCATCATATGCACCAGAATTATGAAGAAGACATTTAGACCCATCGGATAAAAACTTATCTGATTGACTTAAAAAGTTATCTGGTATGATTAAGTCCCTCACACTTAAAGGACAAGGTGGATGAGACACATAACACGTTCTTTAATTCTCCTATAATAAATTATACAGGAAAAAAATGTCATTATCTTTTTTAAAAATTTTTTGAAATAACTAGCTGAGAAGAAACGTTTAAACTTTGGGAGAAAAATTTTGAATTTTTAAAAAAATAGTGTACCTAATAAATATTCCTTTGAGCAATAAAAAAAAAAACAGAATCAAATTCAAAGTCTTGCGTTCCAAACAATTTGTGTTACATTTATCGTTAAACACTTAACACACTGTATATTATACACTCGTACACACGTGGCGTGGCGGTTTATGATACGAAGTTCAACGGGAAAATAAATTTTAAAATTTGTTTGGCATCGTCACCGTCACCGTTGTCAATTTACTATCAAAATATCTGTTATTACTTATTATTATTTTGTTATCGCGACGACTACTCGCCGACTATCTATACTGTACTGCCTACGGTGCATTTTTGGATAAGGACGGTAGTGTATCGGTCTGGTGTATAATATGATATTATACTCGTTAATGTATAGCATACATATACTCGCCGCTGTCAAAACAAGCATAATAAAAATTACGTATATTATACAATAATTACAATTCAACCATTTATTCATTTATATACGCCTACGCCGGCCTTTTCCGAAAATCTGCGATACTCGGCTCCGGTGGTCCCAAAAAAACCACCACACTAAATTTAATAATTCATTATATTTGTTCAATTAAATTAAAAATGTGTTTATTTTAATTAAAAATTAACCATACAAATAATACCTACGTAAAATTCAAAAATATAATTTCTTACCTCGGTTTCCGTTTTATGCTATTAAGTTAAGTTGCACTAAGACTTCAGCATCCAAATTTTACGTGACTTCACCAATGATTTGTCGGTTTGAATTTCCTTGTACGGCATTCTTTTCCATATCCATTGTAGCTGTTCTCCCAAGAATTTTAGCTAAATTTCTCAGCATGGTTATGCATTTTTTTTATAAATTATTTATATTATAAATTAATATATTATTTCTTCGGAAACTATATTTGTATGTAATCGTGCTGGACAATCTTCCCTTAGTTCACATCTCCAGTACATCTAAATGATAATATATAAATTTTATATTGGTTATATTGGTACAAGTATGATAATTATAATATTTTTTACATACTTTTTCTTTATATGGCTTGTCTTGAATGTAACAATAGCTCTCGTCTACCAATTTTGTTATTTACTACATTATTTTTTATATATTATATTTTATCACCCGCCTGGTTGGACGTCTTTTCTGTGGTCGTTTTTTCCCAGACGTTTTTACTTTCGACGTTTTTACCATAGTTATTATATTATATACGAGTCACGTACGATTCACGAAATATTTTATTTCCACGTTCATAGGGTTACGCAGTTATCTTATACAGTATTAAAATTTTAAATGAATGTGATGTTTATGTCTGTTCATGGCCAATATTAAAATACATTACATTTAAAAAACAAACAAATAATACTAAATATTATATACCTAGTATAATTTGATTTTTTTCGTGATTTTTAAAATGCTTTTTTTTAATTCTTTCATTTTTAATTTAAATAAAAAGTTACTTACCTATAAATGTTAGGTACCTACTCGAACAGAAACATTACGAATAATTATAATTAATCATACATTTCATAAATTGGTAAAGCTACAAAAAATGTATAGTAATATGTAATAAGATAAGAAACATAAAATCAACGACAATCAACATATACTAAAGGCTATATTATACTTAAAGAAATTATTATTATTATAGAATATTTGTTATCGAATTTTTCACAGAGCCAAAAATTCAACTCGTTTAAAATATATAATTACAAATAGGTAGTGACAATGAGACTTTCCTTTCTGAATGAATTTAAAACTACAATAAAACTTTGTTGCCTATGGTATAAAAAACATGTGTATAATGTGTAGTGCAACCCAATATTTATAACTATAATTCTACCTTAGTATAAGGTAACATTAAGTACCATTTAAGATGGGATTATCCCGTATTTCCAATACGTTCTGTTGTCCTGACAAACTTTCAACAGGTCGCTTTTTGTTCGATTTTACGAAATAGATTCTGTATTGTATTTTTCCGTCTTTTTTTTTTTATTTAAATGTTTAATTTTTTTAATTGACGATGTGTAATAATAATAAATAATTAGTATAGTCGATAACTTTTTTTTTTAATTCAACATTAACTTATTACAGATTTTAAGGAGTATCGATGAATTATAGATGGAGTGGAAAAAAATCAAAATAAAAGTTGCACATTTTATCATATTGATCCATTTAGAATTTTTCTGAAATACTAGACAGTAAACACAAATATTAAATATTATATCCTACCTGGCATAATGTTTATTGAGAATAGGTACAGGGGCATATTATTTAATTTCAAATTAAAATTATAAACCTGAGTATATAAACTATTTAACGAATATCATTATATAGATAATGTATGAAATTAATGCGTATACAAGTACAAAAGTAGTTCTAGAATCGAAGAAAAACATTGGAAAAAAATAATATTTCCAACAAAAACTTCTCAACATATCAACTGTTAAAGAACATTTAACTTGAATAAATGTATCGGTAACAAAAACATTATACATTTCACAGTTTTACGAAAAAAATTTAAAAAATAGTCACAATAATTAGATCTATAAATTGTAGTTTAAAACATTTAAGATGTACCAGTGTCATGAATTTCTTTGAAAGTAGCCGAGCAATAAGTTCTCCAGAATGTTACGGAAGAAAGAAATGAATGTGTGCAATGAGTGTTAGGAAAATCTGAATTCTATGAGTATACCTAATCAAACTGTCATAATAATGTCTATATTAGTATAACATATTGTAAAATTTAAATATTCTTAAAATAATAGAATAAATAATTTTATTTTCCTAACATTTAAAAAATTAACAATATTTGTATAGTTTAATTTAAAAAAGGTGAAATAAATAAGTAAAGAATAAATGCATAGTATGGTATAACAAAAGGTTTGGATGATGGTGTGCAACGAATTTGGGTCCCACCCAGGGTGGGGGTGAATGAAAGTCCCGGTTTTTAATTTTCTAAATATGGTCACCCTACCTTATTAACTTCCTATTACAGCTTATTACGCTTTTAGACATGCGCGTGTTCATAATTTGTAATTCTAATACTTTCAATTCGAGCATATTTACATCGACTATATTCAAATTGCCTGATGATTGAACTATTATAATATTAATAATCAAGTAAAAGTGATTGTGTTATTTATCATTATTTCACTACCTATATCTATTGCAGTACACGTCATACTGGTATACACATTATCATTGGAACATTTTATTATTTTATATTCAAAAGTTTTAATCTATATAGTGATAAAGGCATATATGATAATGTAAGCCTAATTAGTAGGTACTTACCTACTATCTACATATTATGTAGGTATGAAAAAATGCACAGAAATAATGATACTATACAGCGTAAGCATTTCACCATGTATTTTTATAATAATACATATATTACTACTAATGTACTTATCAGTATATATCACAAACAAGCAGCTGCCAGCTAATACATTCGTTTCATAATAAATATAAGAATATTCAATGATATCTAAAATACAATATATATTATCAATTTTGTAATCGCTATTATAAAGAAAAAAAAAGTGGAATTAGAATATAAATCACGTGCAGGAACTGTGCTATTTACGAGTCTTGAAGTTTACAAAAAATAATAGGTAATAATAATATATATGAGTTTTCACATCCATATATTATAGGTAAGCTTTACCACTCGATGTGCATTATTTTCAAAATACAGCTGAATTATAGGTATAAGATTGTTTACTTATTATTATTTTATGTTGCTCAAATAGATGGGAGGCAGTCAAGGAAACGGAGTTCTACTAGGAACAGTATTTTCTTGAAAATATTGTAAGAGCACCCTTACTAATCATTTTTATATGTACTTAAGTAGGGTACATCCTTTTTGAAAATCATTTTTTTTATTTATAGTTAAATATACATATAGGTAGATGTAAACATATAGTCATGTAAATATAGTAACAATATACAGTCTTTTGAAGTATTTGAAAACTAGTATTTAAATAATTTTAAAGTATTTTTATATGGTATTCCAAATACTTTTTATTAAATAATTTATACAAAATTTAAATACAAAATATAAATAAATGTTATTCGATTTTTACAGTCAATAAAATAAAAAATATTCAATAGAAAATATAATAATGAGATATTAATACTATGTTTTACTTTACCCCCATATGAGTCCAAATAATATAAGGTATGTATCTTAATTCATAGTCCCCCTTTTGATATCACATAAAAACAAGTTAGGAAAGTTCACTCTGCGAGCGTTCTAAATTTCCGATTTCTAAAAGTATTTTAAATAATAATCTAAAAATATTAAAAAACAAAACGAATAATTTCTATCTCCTATAGTAATCAAATCAACAATGTTCATCGTCAAGGACGAGCCAAAAAGGTCAACAACTTTTTTCTAATTTTACCGACTAAATTCTGAACAATTTTTATAATTTGCCGACTAAATTTCGAAATACTCCTTCAAAACGTGGTAAATAAGCAAAATAAAAAAATGCATCAACTTTCTGTTTTTGTCGATTACCTACTTTCAAGAAGTTGGGGGGAGGGGTTAGCACTCCCTACCCCCCTAGTCACGTCCCTGTTCCTTATAACTATGTAAATAAAAATATTATATAACGAATAATAAAATTATGTACTAATGGAAACTATGGACGGACGGACAGACACAATGCGGATATAAGGTGTCTAAACTTATGTTTAGAAACATAAAAGTATCTTATAAATGTTTTTTATACATACATATAAACTTGCAAGAAACGTATAAGCTGAAGTACATACCAATTAGAATAAATTTACTAGATATCAAAACATTTTTAACCGAAAACTGAAGAATCAAATTTCAAAATGCGTAGTAACTATCGAAAATTATTCAAAAGTTTTGAATATGTCATTACATTTATATATAGATATATTTACATATAATATATACCTATATATGTTTACTCAGAGACGTATTTAGAATTTTTGTGCCCCAGTGCTAATATTTTTTGACGCTCGAAATAAAATATTTTTTTTTGTTCTTTTTTGAGTCGCCCTTATAAATGTTTGACGCTCAGACAATCCCCTTCCCCTAGTCTTGCATAATATACTGCGCTTCCTTTGGATGAAAATAAACAAACACAGACTATAGTGTATTAAAATACTTTTTTATGGAAATACAAGTATTAGTAATTAACATCTATTTTTGATGTATTTTTCACAAGACTGGTCATATATATAATATAGGTATTCATAATATATTATTATAATTAAAATTAATAAAATACAATATATATAGTAGGTAGTAAAAACAATATAGGTACCTACCTAACCAAAAATGAGAATAAAAAAAAAATCGTGTTGGGGCTGCATAGAGGTATAATATAATTATCATAATAGGTAGATATTGAAATTGAACAACATTCGTGCAGGTAATGATATCCCCGTATACCGAAAATGCAAAATTTTCGATAAGTGCGTTTAGGGGTAGGTATTGTTTTTTTCTTGAATATTTGAAGTTATTGTAAACAACAATACTAGATTTTAAAAAAATGTTGGAGGAGTAAAAATTGTACGTGAAAAATGCAGTATATACTATATTATATATAGGCGTATACGAGTAAAACTGTGCGAAGGAAATAATAATATGGACTAAAATACTGGACCGAGAAAACGAGCGTTCTGCGGGTAAAACGAGAAACCCTGCGGGGGCGTCGCATACATGTATATATAGTCATAGCGATGATTGATGGAAATTGAAAAATACGATCAACGTGACGTATATACTAAGTGTAAATATATTATGTACACCAAACATTATATGTAATAATAATGAAAATTACGCACCGCAACGCCGATGTATATATTGTAATAATCTTTTATACCTACGCGTACATATAACTATATAATAATAATCTGTATCGGAACATCGTGTGTGTATGTATAATGTATATATACATATATATATATATATATATGGATAAATGCGTGGGTATATATATATATACATATTGTATACTCGCGTATTGTTATCACGTCGAGTTCAGTGACAGCGGCCATATTATATATATAACACCGGAAATAAATGAAATTTTTTTTTCGTGATAAACAGAGAACCGACGGCGGATTTATCATATTATTGTTAAAACGAGATAGATTAAATAATCGAAAAAAAAAAAAAAAAAACGTGCGCTCGTGGTGCGTATATATGCACAATGTGCGCGGTGCAGTACGATCGTGGGTGTACGTTATATTATGTATACGGACAAAGATGCGTCTAACAACCTCATAATAATAATAATAAAATAATAATAATAATAATAATAATATAGCTATTTCCAGTGCACATGTGTTGAACATATTCCGTATAGTTCGTCTTGTGGATCGCCAACCCCAGCTGATCTCGCGTCACATCATATTTATATGCCCTACACGCACCGCTGTAACCGTCGCACCCAGATAAAGCCTATTATATCGTCTCGCATACAGCCTCCCGTATCGCCCGCTGGAACACCATACATATAACGGTCGGAACATGGACGCCACGCCGATGATCCTGCCACTATTGTTGATCACTATAGGTGAGTATATCCTGTATACATATAATATTGTACCTATATATAATAATAATATATATCCTGTATACACGCGACGATTAAAAAAAAATTCGAAAATTTTATCGAATTATACGCGAGGTATATGTGTACGTACCTATATAATAATATATATATATGTCTATTTAATTTTATCTCCTAGCTAAAAATGTGAATCGACCGCATCGTATATACGATATACGAAAAAACTAATTTTTATATTTTGCATTTTTCGAAATTTTTTTTTAATTTAAGTTCATATTTTTTTTTTTTTTTTTTTTTCAACAATCGACAGAATCATAATCACGATTTTACCGACTGTAACTTTTTTTTATTATTTTATGTAATACTTATATATTTTTTATTCTTTTACAACTTAACATTTGTGCGTACATTTTAGTTTTAAAAATGTACATTACACCGTAAATAGTTCGAGAAAAGCTACAAATAAAATATTAGAAAATACGTCGTATAATATTAATACAATATATACCTACCTACCTAATACAATATATTATACCTTAAGTAATTTAAACAATATTTTAATATGTACTTAGATTATAAATTGAATTTTTTATGGCATTTTTGTGTTAGGTCATAAATGCATTTTTTTAGGACATCAACATTCGGGCTGTACGTATAATATATATATATATATATATATATATTGATATATTATTATTTATTTGATTACATACATTTTTAAATTAAACATTATACATTTGGAAACAAATATATATTCAATGTATATGAAGTTTATACCTGTATATAATTGATGAAATATTTTACGACTAAGATTATTTTCTATGATTACTGTAATATGTTATTGTATGCATTGTTATTTTTAATTAATTATTCATTCCAATTTTGAAAAATAAAAACTAAGTTTCTATACGGTTATGGATATAGAAATGAAAATTACATAAGCGTATAATTAAAACATCTTAAGATCTTCCATATCTTAAAATAGAGTAATCATAAATCTCGTATTTTACGGGATTATTCCGTATTTAAGCATTAAGTGTTCCGTTGTCCCGACAAACTCCAAACGAGAAGCGTTTTGTACCGTATTTGAAGATAGGGTTCCCGTTTTTCTGGAAAGTAAAGAAAATGTTTGGAAAGTCGTTTTCAATTTATAGAGGGGAAATGTAGGCGTTATTTTTTTTTTTTTGCTTATTTGCCATTTTTGAAAATATTTTTTGTCTCGTTTTTTTATTTTTAAAATATGATCATCCTAACTTAAAATATCTTGGAAAAGTAGATAAATCATTTTCGAAAAACAACAGGTCCTTTATATAACTTACATTGTATGCAGAAGTAATGTTTATTAAAAATAGCTTTTGATTCTGAACAAAACAAGGTTGGTTTTATAATGATGTTTATTACACTTTATTTTCTTATTTTTTTTTTGTGTTAACAATTTTTTGACTAGAAGACCTGATTTTCAATCATAACATCTATACCTACCCATCATCTTTGGTGGGTAATATTTTTTTAACTCAATCTGTCACGTAAAATGAAATTTGTAATATATGCGGTCCTTGCATACCCGGTTTTATAATTTTTAGTAACGTCAGTTGGATAATGGACGAAACTCAAATATACACTATATATTCACTAAATAATATATCTATATTCGTATATGCGAATATGCGAATTTTAGTGTATATACACTAAAATAACGGTTTATGATCTCCAAAAGTCGCTAATAATGATAATAGTTAATATACTATTACAATACATACTTTTAGGTAACTTACCTAGTCATTATAATATATAGATTATAAATAGATTATTTTCACAACACATTTAGTTTAAAAGAACATTGTGGGTACTTATAATTAGTGTTCAAATTCCACCGAAATCGATATTTCACATTTCACCAATTTCTTCTTTTTTTTTATGTTCATATAGTGATTTTTTTTGAGAAACCATTTAGATATAGATCTTTTATTAAAGTAGATATAGTATTAGTATTATATCTATCTATCTATATATATCATAATAATAATAGGTACTCTGTAGTTTTTAATTTTAATCTACCTATTTAATAATTATTATTTATTATATATTATACTTATTATATCATTCCTTTACGAAAATGTGCACTATTTTTAGAATAGTATAAATTCGTATATGTGCCTCGACTGAGGGTTAAAAATGATAACAGATTCACTAGACATTTACAATATTCTTCAAGTAAAGTTCGAATAAAATAATAAATATTTTGTAATTTATTCAGCACATATATAGGTACATATTTGATGTTTAAATTGATATTTAGTACATAATATAATTTAAATGAACAATATTACTAATATTAGTTAAATATTCAAATCTTTTTTTTTTTAAATAGTTATAGTAATAATAATAAATAGACATCTTTTGCAGGAATTTAAAAATACATTATAGGTACTTACCTATATAATTATAAGTTATATTAAATTCCTGTCGAATAATGTTGGGCAAGTTAATGATTTTTTTAACTCAGTTGAATTATAGGTAATTGAAAAAAAAATGTATTAGTTATCTTTTTTCTCAAAAAATAGATAAGTTAAAAAAATAACTTATTAACTTAACTTAAGTTAATTTTTTTTTTGTACGAGTCAATATAACATATGAGATATACAGGTATAATTAAGTATCTATTATTTTTTTGGAAATACTGTTATTTTTAAGTTTAAGAGCATTTAAAAAATTTTAAAAATCATTATCATAATATTATTGAAAATACTAAAATGTACTCGTATTTATAATTATTATTATTAAAATTAACAACAAATAGATTCATAAAAATGTTTAATTAGTAGGTAGGTAGGTACCTATATTTTTCTTCAAAATTCTAACAAATGGAAATTGCTCATTGCAAGTTATTTAAATCAAGTGATGATGAAAATATTATTTATTTTATTGAACAATTAGGTCGTTCACAAAAGTTACGAATTTACAGAAACCGATTAAATCATTTCATTATTTGGGAAGAAAATGCATTTTTTAATCGGTTTTGTTTATCAACTTTATAATACTTATAAGTATACTTATATTATTCATCATGAATTTAACAATTAATATAAAAATATTCATATTTAAAATTAAAAATTAATAATTAATATTAATTAAAACGAAGTTAGTACCTATAATATAATAAAAACATAATAAATAAAAAAATTATTTTAATATTTATCAAAAAAATACATAGATATATACAATTATTTTAAAACACCCGTGGAGGAAAATACTTATGTGCAACTTTGTTGAGGGTATCACTTAAATACATTGAAATATTTAATATTCAGAGGAATTTAAGCTGTACACTTAAGTATTACACTCGAGCTTAATAAAGCTATAGCTTAAGTCATACATGAAATACTGGCCCTGAGTTTTAATCAAAAGTAACTTATTATTTAAAAGTTAATATAACCAAAAATAAGTTAAGTTGAGGTCCAGATAGGCCTGACGAGTTACCGAGTTTAACTCGGTGGGCCGCGAGATATTTGGGCTGATTAAGTAATGTGTAACCAAAAATATAAGAGCACAAAGTGAAATTTGGAGGATTAAAGTAGCCCGTATTCTATATTAGGTACATTAAATTTTTTTTTAAAGGATCAAAACTCTTTTTGGGCCGGTAGAAATTGTAAAACTCGGTGTAGCTTCCCTATCCAGCGCTGGTTAAAATTAATTTAACTTTTAACTTAACTGTTAACTCATTAATGCCCAGCATTGCTATCAAGTGTATATTTTTAGATTCTATATTATCTGTTGATTATTATATCTTATTTACTAAAGGTGTAGGTACTAACCAATATAGATATAACTTCAATAGATACAATTTAAATTGTGATTTCGAGAAAGAAAAAAATTAAACTTAAGTAGGTACCACTAATAATTTTTCCATCAGATTTAATCAACATGATCAACGAAAAAAATTCGGGACATTTTAGGGACGACAAGCTGATGAGGATTAATATTATAGTGTATATAAACTATGCAAATTAGTTTCTGATTCTGTAGGTACCTATAGATATTTGTATTATACTATTAATATTTAAAATGTATATAATATATATTATCTATTTTATATATTATTTAATAATTCTTCAATAAATAAGTAGGTACCTAACCTAGGTACTTATTGTTATTTGTTTTGTATTACATTTTGTAGGTAATGAAAACTTTAAACGTTCTTATTTTGTGAAATGTGAACCATAAAAAATAATATATTACGATTACCCAATATCCTTACAATATTAAACTATATTGATTTAGAATTACCTTGTGATATATATATATATATATATAGATTTTTACTGTAAACTTAATACAATATTATGACGTAGTATTTAAACATAAATACGCATAAATATATCAAAATAAGCTCTGTTGTTTATTGATATTGTATCTAATAATAATAATAATAACTATTATTATTATATATGTACCTACCTAGGTACACCCATTAAAAATAAAATTATTCGTTATTACCTATATAGTTTATGTTTTAATGAACAAAATTTTTTAAATGATTTTCTAACTATTAACGTTAGGTGAATTATCAATAAATTAATTCCTGTTATATGTTTTTAAACTTTTAAATTTACAATTTAAAATTAATTAATATATTCTACGTAAGATTACATAAAGATAAGAAACGATTCGTGAAATATATTGTTTTTAAAAAATTACTTTTAATTACGACCTAGTTGAAATCACTTATTTAACTGATTATTGGTTATTATACTATATATGTTGTTATACTATATATATTTTTATCTTGGTTTTTATATTACCTATGTATCATGAATCTGATTAACTGACAAGCTAATGACTCAACTCTTAAGGCTTTATAACAATGTATTGTACTCGTATGTATTTATTATTCACTATTATTAATCATTCACGTAAAAATTAAAACATTACCTATACACGTGATTTAAATATTTTTAAAAATATATATATTCAGAGTCGTGTACCGGGAACAGCGTCCCCACGCAGTATGTTTTATTGGAAATAATGTGCTGGTTTTTCAACAGCCTTCTTTATAATATATGTACGCAAGTATATCTCAACACCAAGAGAAACCCATTTGTTTATAAAAATTAAAACTAACAATGAAATAAACTTGAATTTAATGGTATACATAGTAGAAGTGTACATACCTATATAGTATATAGGATATAAATAAATAAATATAAACCGGGTTTCCTAATTCAAGTGTCCCGTTGGGCGATGGCTTATAGTTATATTGGTTGTACATGAGACTTGGACACTTAACTTATAACAATTGTATTTTTTTATGATTATAAATGTAAATAATCGTTCCTATATGTTAATTTTGTACACCTTATCTATAATCTATAAACGGTTTAGTAATGCTAAACACATCCATCACAATATTCATATGGATATAGAAGAAATGTTGGATAAAATGTCTCAAAAACTCCGTTGAATGAACATTATTTTGTAATATAATAAATTGTCAAATAAATAATTTGATAATAAAAAATTGTAAATACCAAAATAAGTTTGTGACACAGTAAACAATAAACAGTATGGATAGAAAAAACTAGCATCGTGTGGAAAACATGGCCCATATAAATGCACGTTACATAACTGTAATATAACGAATAATGGAATCTGGAGGGAGGGGGTAGATTTCAGCTGAAGCGCCAATTTTTTTTTTTTTTGCTGCATTCAAATTGCATGCAGCGTATAAAACGGATCTGTCCGAATCGCATTCAGTGTTTAAAGTATAAATGTAATTGATATAAATGTGACATAATATAACAATTTTAAAAAGGTATTTATATTATTAAGACCTATCAGGAAGAATTAATAAATACGATTATGTTACAATATAAAAAAAATTTGAAGAATGGAAAAATGGAGAAAAAACGAAATATTAAATATTAAATATTGAAATAAAAAACTTTTTATGTAAATATAATTAATGTAATTTAACCTAATTTAAAAGTTTTAAAAATCAAAACATTTTTAACCACACCAGTGGTTATTTTTTACCGACAGCCGTGAGTTTGTTAAAGTTGGAAATAAAAATGTTACAAAGTTAAGTTTTTAGTTAGTTAGATACACTTATTTTAACTAGATACTATACAAATATGGGTGGACAGACCCATTTTAGACTCCGTGTGCAATTCAGAGAAACCAATTTCAAATGCTGCAAGAAATTCGGGTGCTTTTTTTATTTTTGGCTGATATCACCCCCCAGACGGAAATCGTAAATACGCTACTGATTTGTTAGTTATCAAGAACCATCTTCGATTCCATTAATATGTGAAAGTGCAAACGCCTATGCATGTTAGAGTTTGGGAAATAAGAGGATGTAAAACTGTTAATTTAATCTAAACAACTGCACTCGCAACATGTAAAATTTCATATTTTTTATTTTTAATCATTACAGTTTTTGTGATTAAACTTTTCTACAATGAGTACAAGTTGTACTATTTAATATTTAGTAGCAGTAGGTATGCCAGTTATCAGGATTTTTCAATCCAAAAATGTGTGCTTGTCGACGAAATTTATTAACCGTGGTCATTGGTGATGACTATTATTCTCTTCGGGGGAAAAAAAAAAACGGTACAATACAGTTGAAGGAATTCAGTTAGATAAAACCCTGTAGGCTGTAGCCTGTATATAGGTATGTATAGATGACAATATATGTCAATATGATATATGTCAGATCTTAGACCAGCAGTATTATATATACCTAGTAGGCACCTATATCTATTTACTGCAGGGATATTTCTACATCTGCCTTTTCTCTGTCCCTTTTCGTCAGATTCGTCATACTTGTGTATGGGACACCACCCTATAATCCTCTTTCTTCTAACAAAACGTGCCGAATTCAAAATCGTTATAATATAATAATGGTCATTGCATTCATTTTTAAATAGCCCTATTATAGACTCGATGTAATATCAATATAATTTATAACATATTCAATATTGATGTATATAACTACCTATAGGTTTAAAATTATTTACAATAACATAGAGATTTTTTTTTTTTTTTTGGTTTTCACACATATTCACTGACTGCGTGTAACTCGACGAAGGGAGACAACTGCAGATCAATAATAGAATTCATAAAATGCAATTATATTGTATAACATAACATTTTAGTGGTTCGCTAGTATTTAATCTGTTTTTCATATACATAATAATATAGTTGAAATGTAACACTATACGTGTAAAAAAATCATATTTATCTCCCAAATTCAGATTGTATTTTTATTTTTAAAAGGATGGTAAACACCTGCTATTTACAGGGTTCTGATTAAGCAATATTATTATATAAGTTATACGAAAAATAAAAATCTAACAGTTTAAAAATATTTAAATATATTTTAAAAGTAATTTAAAAATATTCCTGTGTCAGTAAGTACCTTTTTTCACGATATTTATTAATTTTTTTAATGTGTTTACGCGAATATAAAACACCGGGGCTACAATCAAAATAAAATCACCAAATTTGGTTACTACATAAAAGAGAACCTAATGAATATCTAAAAAACATAAAATCACAAGGGTTTAACAATTAATTATACTAAATTTAAAATAACTTTATAAAAAATTTACAAACTCTACATCATATATTTTGTTCTCCTTTGTGTGGGGGGATAAAAATTTGGTGATCTGATTTGAATTGATTGAGTTTGATTGTAACGCCGGGGTTTTCATGTTGGCGCAAAACTATAGTTTTTAGTCTACTGTTTTGGATTTGTAGCGTTCTTTTAGAAATATGATAAGAAAAAATTGTAAATATTACTTGACTTATTTTTTATTCTAATTAAACTATTTGTATTAGTCACTGCGTCTGTTGTCTGTACTTCTATATAGGTAGACATGATTATATTGAATCATGATTCATGAATGTATCCATTATCAACTAAATCTGTTTACAATTTAATCAATTATGGGGTTAAACTCCTCCCCAAGACACCAAGACAAAAAAAAAAAAAAAAAGGTATAAGGTAAAAGATTATATACAAATGTCTACTACAAATATTATTTGTACATTAGTCAATTTATATTATTATATTATACCCCATCACCACATCAGAGGTACAAATTTAGTTATGTAATATTTGTTCATTTTTATTAAATTAAAATAGGTTATTATTTGTACAGGGACGACTTAATGAATTATAGCTATGCTCAATTATATTAGTAAAAAAAAATGCAATTAAACCTGAAGAGGTTCTCACTGAACTCTCAAATAAAAACAGACGATTGGAATTTTTATTATAATTTTCTGTTTTCTATGTATACATATTACTCTATTACTTTATTTAGGTATAAACTAAGTTTTATTTAATTAATTTTGATAATATGGTTAAATTTGATACATTATATATTTTATATTACTTCAATAATGTTTTATATAACCCCTCCCCCGCCCAGAGAGAAATTTAAAATACGACACTGGACTGAATACAATTTCTTGTTTGAGCAAATATATATATGCAATTATAAATAGGCATGTGTAAAGAATATTCCATAAAACTTTAAAAGAATTTATTAATTTAAAATTGGGATATAAATTTCAATGGTTAAGAATATATTTATGTTTAAGTATAATTTGAGCATGTTTTCATTGCGTTTAAAATAATATTTTAACAATTTATATAATACATATATATATATATATATATTATAAATATTAAAATTCGCTCTCTAAAATTTGTATTCTTAAATTTGATATTGTGTTCGATTTCAGTTGTACCTGTGTTTGAAGGCTGTGATCAAACCAGACAAGGCTGTCGGATACAAGAAGGCACGTGTCTTTGCGGTATTGGTTGCTATTCCGAATATAGGTACAGCAACTACGAGGAATGTCATAAAGCGCTGAAAGGTATAATATATAAACAGTAACATATTTACACGAGGGTCCAGGGGTATAGTTTACTCTCCAGAACCAATTTTTTTTTTTTCTTATCTATAATACTTACTGATAAATTTATTACCGTCAGAATTAAAAAAAAAAAATGTAATTCTAAATTTCGTGAAATTATTTCAAATTTGATTATATTGCGTTTAATCCATAAAATGTTTAACAAATCCACACACTAATTGTCATGTATGAAAGGGCTGTGTTGGACTTCCTTATAATTATATTTTATTGATTTTTGTAAGTACCTGTATAATGTATTATATTATATACTCATCCCCCGCACCCACATAAAAATAATGAAAGTACGCCACTATGTACGTAATATTTTTATATACATCGTATTATCTCTATTAAATTTAATTAATTTTCTCGTCTAAACAAAATATTTATAGGTCGCCGATTCGATTTTTGTGCACAAGGTCCGTGTAACCACAACGGCATTTGCGTTCAGACATCGCAAGAACCTGGTTACAAATGTAGATGTTCGGGTACCGGATATTACGGTGCTAGATGCGAGATAAGTAAGAAATATTATAATATTTTTATCACATATATATATATTATCAGTACGTATTTTACATTACTTGTAAACACTTTTATAAGAAAAAAAATGAATTTTATCGTAAAAATTAACCGTCAACACAATCGACATAGTTTCATACACCTGTGTAATTAAATATTGACTTTCCAAGATGCTATTTATTGGAAAATCATTTAACTGTAAATATTTAAAATAATTTAAATGTAATAATAAAGTTCGGTGACAATGTATTTATTAATTGCAGTTATATATAATCACGAAATTTATAAAAATAACATGTCATTGTACTTCGCGGCATGTGACTTCCACTTTCCAAAACAATATAGATACCGGAATGGTCATAGATGATCATTGATCAGATTAAATACAGATTTAATACCAGAGGACAACTTTATCCGTGTTTTGTCAGAGTTTTTTTTTTTTTTTTGTAGATATTTAGGTATCATTAAAAGATCAAATTTATCTTTATGTTTACAATATAGAGTCAATGACTAATATGAAAAATACAATATAATAAAATTAAAATAAATAACTCTGACAAGACATAAAAATGTTTTAACGGTTACAACACAACAGTTCTAACCTTCACAGTTCATAAAGTAAAAATCACGTTCTACATCCAATTTTTCAAAGTTTAATGTCCTCTCCTCTTAAAGAAATTAAATAAATAAATGTAGAATTGTATTAACATCTACATTATAAACATTACATTATATTTTAAAACTTCAAATGTTAATAAAATAAAATATGTACAATTGAAAACTAGAGTTTCAACATTTCCCGAAATTTTTCGATAAAAAACTCGGGAAAACGGCATTTTTACAGGACATTTGAGAAAATTTGGTGATACGTATAAAATTTCATAAAAAAAAATTAATCCAGAAAAATAAAAACAAGAAAATTTAGTATGCATTTCGACTGCATCATAAGTGACACACGAATGTAGTATACATCTGCACCGGTGTATCGTAAATTAATGAAATAGATGGAAAACAATAGAATCAAACCCATAATCAGTTATACCTAGGCATATAATCTAAATAAACGATTTATTATATAAACATTTCAAAAAGCAGAAATTGAAGTAAGTTAAGGTTACTAAAAATAAATATTAAAATCGATTATTTTTTTTTTTTAATTTTCCAAAGTATAATATTTTTTTAGAAATGTATTCATTTTAATTTCTTCAATTTTACCATATTTTTGGAGTCTGGGAATCCCCAGTTTCCCCCCCCCCCCAGGAATTTTGATCCCTATAATACGCGAGTATATTATAAACTTTTATATATAGTACTATTACTATGATTACTATTATTGTTTGCTTACAATATATATATATGTACTAATTTTTTATTATCATTTCAGAATGTTACGGTCAGAACACGACTACGAAGCAGGAAGTCCCATTTGAATGTATCATTATTTAAACATATACCTATATATATATATATATACGTACTTATATATAGATTTATTTTTTAAATTTTATAAATATTTTTATATCGTATTATTATAGGTTTAAAAAAAAAAGAGCAAATGTATTATAATATAATAAATTATTATGCCATATATTTATGTCAACAACTACAGCGAATACATGTACTACATTATTATTATTATTGGAAAAACGCCGGAATTATCGATAGGTATATAATATATATATATATTTTTTTTTTACTTTCTAACGACCAAATGATAAATTAAAATTTTTTTTTTAATTTAAATTTTAAGGCCACAGCCCATACTATATTATACATTTATACCTATTGGCTATTAAGTTATACGCCTATATAGTCTATATATACCTATATAGGTATAATCGTATTCTAAAATTTAATTTAATTTATGATAAATTGCCCATATTTTTATATAAGTACTTAACTTGCATGGATAAAACGATTGAACTGCATCTCCTATACTGTACGATAGTATAATAACTTATTATAATATACTTCTTATATTATATTATAATTTATACCACTCTAGCTCATAATAGCATGTGCCACGTCCATATATATATATGTCTAATATATGATTGTATTTTTTATATTGTTTATATCTTATTAGTATAGGTATATATATTATATTTACAAGTACTTATCAATTTCCTCGGGGTTTGATATTTCTATAAACGTACGATGTATAGTGATGTCAATTATCCGAATTTCGAATAATCCGGATATCCTAAACCGTTTATCCAAAATCCGGATAATTTATTATTATCGGATAAAGATATTATTAAATATTTTGAACTGAGGATCTTTATTAAATGATATGGAATGTTGATGGATAACTAAAAAATAGTGATGGTTAATAATTAATAGGTAAACAAGAATTACATTTTTTTTTTTTAATTACCAGTGCTGATAAATGGAATGGGGTAATTTTATTCCTCTTGCGGAAATCGAGTTTTTACTTTTTTTTTACATGAAATATGTATAATTAATATAAAATGTATGGGATAATCTAAAAATGATCAAATGTACCAAATAATTTTCGGAAAATAGGTTATAAAATAAATCAAATGATAGTTAGATGGTTAACAATATTCGTCTTATTCATATTATCCGGATAAAATTTATTTCATAATCCGGTTTCGGATATCCGGAATCCGGATATATCTAACATCACTACTATACGAAGTTCAGAATCCTCTGAACTCCTCTTGTGTTAAATTTTCCGTCCATATCCGTACAATTGATTGTTATGGTTACGGTGACAGGTCAACTAGATCACCGTAGGTCAACTAGATCTTCATGGGTCAACTAGATCTTCATGGGTCAACTAGATCCCCCAGGTCATTTAGTTCTCCGCAGTCAAGTAGATCTCCAATTTCCTCCATGGAGTTTAAATATTATTATAAAAAATGCATATTGTGATTATGGCCTTGGGGGGGGGGGTGTTTACATTTTTTCCATGGGAAGTATTGTTACCTCTGAAATAATCTCTGCAGGTTAGAACGATTCTATCTTCTACGGTACTCGGTATATAATAGATATACTTATAAAACGTATATAGGTAATATATATATTATTATATTATTGTAAAATCGACTATTATACGCGCATAAAATAGTATATACCTATTGTAAAATAAAATACTCTTTGTACAATCATTGTAGTCAATTAGATCTTTTTTTCGTTAGGTCAACTAAAACCCTATGTCAAGTAAATATCTTTTTGTTGGGTCATTTAGATGTACAAAAATAAACACGCGGAGATCTAGATGGTCGAATATCTAGTTGACCGTTTACCCATGGTTACTATATAAGCTATATAAAGATATTGTCGATTTAACAATCGATTGTTATCCTATATAATCGAGACTTTTATCGAATTTTTCATGTTTAGGAACTTGAAAAACTAACAAGCTCGATGAGTGTTTTCCTACAATACCTACTTGTTTCCTTTCAGTTTCTTAGTTTGTATTGCATTCCGGTTTCGTTTTCATATACTTAAATGAGTCGTAAATTTTTTTTATTATAAAACTCAATAAAAAAAAAAAATTAGATTATAAATAAAATAATTTATAAAATTATAGTCAATAATAAAAGAATGTATACATTTATACTGAAAATACTCGACCTAAACTAAAACTCAAAATATTTTACTTTGAAAAACCATCGAAATGTATTTTTTTAATGGCTATTTTGAAAAAACTTTTGGCTTTACATCCAATATTCTTTTTAAAAAAAAAAAAAAAAAAAAATCAGGTTTTATCCCGACGAATATACCAGCTATAACTGACAAATATAGTTCGTGGCAATATAAATTATAATGACTATATAATATTATATAGTATCTTATATATAAAATGCTAACTTTTTTTACGCGTTTTTTCCATGAAAAAATATCTTATATACTTTTATTTAATATAGGTAAGTATACTATAATTATAGTAAGTACCTACCTACCTATAACTGTATACAAAACACACAACAATATAATATTTATATTTATAATCACCTTATTAGTTAAAAATTTTAATTTTTTTAAATATAAACAAAACAAACCTATATGTATGCTTTAAATACTTTGATTATTATTAAATAATGAATACTCGAAAATATTATAGTTTTTAGATTAGATGGTATCATTTTTATGATAACCATATATGTTTTCATAGGACAGTGTAGGTACGGACGGTATACCTACACATGTTTGTTGGGGTATATGTCAATTGCGCCGAAAATCGCAGGTAAAAAAAAAAAATGTGTGGGATAAAAAAAGGTCATACATCAATTGCGCCGGAGATATTGAAGTACGTGGTTAGGTATACACTATTTACACATGTCGTAAATCATCCACATGAGACGAAATTATCTACACGTTTTTCAACATTTTATTTTTGTACATTGACATTTTGAAATTATGCGATA
>JAIPRL010005407.1:0-32337 GCA_025469235.1 Pemphigus obesinymphae | reverse complement strand
AAGGACCAAATGTTTGATTTTCTGATGGTTTGTAATAAATATACAAAAAATTCAATGCAGTGGACTGTATATTGTTTTTATTTTCGTAATTTAATAAATATATAATAAAATTATGAGAGAGTAACATATGTTGCGATTTATACTAAAATTATTACTGAGGTGAAACACAAACACAACCACAAAAAAAAAGATAATATATTAAAAATTAAACTTGTAAGATTTCCTACAATCTAATGATATGGTGCATGCGTGTATAAAGAATAATAACAATAATTAAGAATAATAAATAATAATTCAAAGATATAATACAAACAACAAATAATATTTACTGAACAGGTAACATAACATTATAATTTAATATATTAATTATATTAATCTGCAACGTTCTGGTAAACGTATTGCTACCATTTTACTATTACGTTATTTGTAATTAGCTTTTCAAAGAATTTGGGTAGATTGTTGTTTACCTTTTACTGATGACTATCAGCTGTTTTCTCAGTCGATGTTATTGTAGACCTCAATTTTGTGGATTGTGCACGGTCAAGTATATGATTCAACATTCTAGTTTATGGTAGTTGTAAGTCTTCGAAAGTACACATTATATAACTACAGTTCCTCAGATGGTCACGTAGGTAGAACTGATTTATCAAACACAGCCTTCAAGATAATAGTTTTGATCTTTAGTTAGTGACTGATGATGCATTATAGTATGAATCTTTTAGTAACCCATGTTAAACCATTATAATGTTTGTTTTTTTATAAAATTACAGTTTTATATTGATTTGTAATAAGTCGGATGAATAATAACTTACAGCAATGAATCTATTGATATTTTCAATTACTATGTTTACATGCACCAGTTAATTCGAATTAACTCAATTCGCATTTAGATATTACGGATTGACGTGCGTGTTTATATGCACAACTAAAAACCGAATTACCTAACCGAATTATACCGATAAATATAATCGTAATAATGAATGAATGATAAATAATAGTTAACAGATAGCAATTATCTTGATACCAAAAATGAAATTCAGTTATAACAGTATTTACCGTTTATATGCACTTTATAATCTTGGAATTATTTTCAATCTGCATTCCAAATGCGAATTAAGTAAACCGTTTTAGTTCAAATCGGTTTGACTCAAACCGTATTAACATCTGTTTATATGCACTCAACTCCAGGAGCTTACTAATGCGTATTGAGTTAAATCGGTTTAAACTGTGCATGTAAACGTAGTAATTAATATACAAGTTTTATATTTAATTTTTCAACACGGGTGGTGTTCTTAACTCTCATGACAAATAGCGTAGAAACAATGATACAAACTAACCAAATAAGTGAAAATGACGAGTGTTACACTGTTTATTGACCTGACATCTTGTTTTGCTAAATGCCCTAATGATTTAAAACCCATATTGTTAAAACAGTAGTAATTTAAAATTCGAAAATGAAATAATCAAGTTTTATGTAAATAGTGAGTGAAAAGCTTTAGAAACAAAGGATTGGATTTAACTAAAATAAAGGCTAATTTTAAAACTTAAATTTTTAAGAATAGTAATAAATAAATGAATACATTTAAGAACTATTAAAATAGCATGGGACTTAGCTGTTAAAGAATATAATCAGTAATACAGTATTTATCTTAAGGCAAAGCGTCATATAATCGTTGCCCATAATACAATTTTTTGATTTCAATGACTTGAGAAAATGTTTTAACATGAATTTAACAAAAATTTGATAAAATCAAATAAATATAGAATGATTTGGATATTAAATATATTTCACCAATATCATTGCTGATGGGAGAAAGAATTATTAATTTTTCAAAGGTTGAAAAATGATAGGAAACAAAAAAAAACTAGGAATAATTGCAATTTATTTACAAGATGAATTTTATTTTATTTTATAATACTCATGAAATTGTTTGTTTAACAAAGATACTCTCTATATTTTAGAATTATATATATTTTAAATAATTTTAACGAATATAAATAGCGGCACTTACGTGTTCTAATATTTTCTGAAAAAATGTAAATAATAATATTATTAGATTGAAGTGTGTATTTTCTCATAACCTAAATATGATTTCAATTGCTATTATCAGATTTCAATTTTGTACATTTTTAGTATGCTACTATTTTGAATGTGCATTATCCATATCATTAGGTTAACCTGTTTTATTATGTACCAACAATAATTAAAATTCTAATACTAACAATATTAAATGCGGTATATTTTCACGTATTAGACACTACGCACTCACAGTGCCGGTCTAACTAAATGCAACAAAATACTAATAAACATAGTTATAAAAATAATTACCAGGCACTAATAATTTTACGCTACCAGCGACCAACTATCATAATAGGGAAATAATAACATGCACACAACACAAATACAAACATACTGTGGTAGAAATGGACACAAAATTGTAGCATTTTATGCAAAGTAAAACGCGGAACGATACCCAAACAATATGGGAGATAATAATCAAAATTCGGAAAACTTCCAAGGTTCCAACATGACTCACGGTGTGATGGGACCCAGGCAGATAACTTCCGTGAACTCCAACGAGATTGTTAGCACGTCATATCAGAATCACAAAATAATTATATAAGCTGTCAATCATCCCAGATAAATATTAACGAATTACAATTGCTCATATTTTTCATTATTTTGTTGATACTAATCTGCTGTAAGTGTAAAATTAAATATATATTTGATGTTTTAGACTCAAGCTTGTTTTTAATTAATAAATAATTTAATTAACAAATAAATAAAGTTCAACCTCAATATAATACCTAAAAATAACGCATAGAATAGAAATGTATCATAATAAAAATTTGCATAAACCAGAAAACATTTTTTTTAAATTAAATAAGTATGGAATTGTAAAACGATAACTATATTTAACGTTAAATATGTACAGTGTTTCTGAGTATACATACTCAGTGGGGTGACCCAATGATGAAAGTTTTTAATTTTATTGCCTAGCTTTAAAACCTATATTTTTAAGCTTTAATTCGTAGTTTATTTACATAAATATAGTTTTTCCACCGTCCGTATTTTAGTATGCTACCGTGATGACGCGATCAGACTTCGCGTCATAAACGTTTGCGATTTTTTTATTACTTGTCATATGTGTTCGGTTTAACTTTATTCCTTTCTTCGTGAAAGACCTACTTAACACTGGAATGGAATTGATTAATATACGTTAATGATTATTTGTAACAGATACTTGATTATTGTTGATTGATGTTCAGTGGTAGCTGTGTAAATATCCTGTTGTGTAGGTATTTTACGTTCTGTCATTGCCAAGTTTCTCATTTTGATAGGTACGTATCTCTCCCGAAGGACCAAATGTTTGATTTTCTGATGGTTTGTAATAAATATACAAAAAATTCAATGCAGTGGACTGTATATTGTTTTTATTTTCGTAATTTAATAAATATATAATAAAATTATGAGAGAGTAACATCTATTGCGACTTATACTAAAACTATTACTTATTTACTATTATTACTTGATTTTTGTAATCAAATACGGAAAAGTCGTTTCGCCATGGTGTGTTTGTGTGGTCGAAAACTTGGTGACAGATACGGGTCATCCGTTTGTTTACAAAACCACCATATTGCGCACATGTGTTTTTCTTCGCTGGCGATGCGTTAATAATAAATAAATTATAACTGCCTACGGTTGAAAAAGTGTAGCCAGAATTTAAGTACAATTATGTAGGAACATTTGAAATAAAATCATTATTTAAACACGTAAATATGAAACTAAAAGTAAATGTATGATTTCAAACTATTGATGGGAATAATAGGCATTCGGATGATATCATTCGCCAACTACCTAATTAGATAAATTTGTAAATAAAACATTTGTTTTTGGTGATTTTAATATGTAAAATTCATTTTGATTAAACAGAAATATTAGACGTCTACAAATAAATTATACCATAATATTTCTCATAAGAATTTCTCATACAAATCGGTATGTGGAATAACTTTTTTCCTCGTGGCGACACAAAGTCGGGCGTAAATGTCAAAAACAATGTAATATATCGATTCATATGAGAATTTTGAAGGAAATATCGTGGTCTATTTATTTTTACATTTATATCACCATACTATAAATTACAACTTAAAAATGTAGATTTTTAAGGTAGACAAAAAATGAAAAAATTTTGTCAATGGGTTACCCCACTGAGTATGTGTATAAATTTATGGTATACTATTTAGAAACATCCTCTATTTATACGAGTATACTCGTATGTTTAAAATTTTATATATTTAACGTTTAATGAGAATATTATAATAATAATGAGATGAGCCAATGAACACCCTAATTTTTCACAACAGGAAAAAAATTGATAAATAATTATAAATATCATTGATAAGTTAAGTTAGGCCAGGTTTCTAACTTGCATATTTGTAAAAATATAATTTTGTAAATAATATTAATATTAATCATATTAAAAAAGTGTTTTTTTTTTTGGGCTTGTCCCGTATTAAATATATATATAAATAAATAATTAAATATATTTCTTACTTAAGCTAGTAAATATATTTTTGATTTCGTACACCATAAAAAATTATAATTGGACCACTAAAATACTAGAAATATTTCTCTCTTTTAAACTTTTCTAAAATTTTCAGGTGACATATTTAGAAAAAAATTTGTAATCATTTGAAATTTCTAAGAATTATGAGTGATTATAACATATTATAACATATAAATACAATTTTATTGTTATAATTTAAGTTTAACAAAAAATAATATAACATTATAAATTTATCCTTTTTTTTTTTGGCAGTTTTAAGTAATATTTCATTATTCTTGAGTTTATATTATTATTGCTAAATCTACTAGTTCAAAATTATTAAAATACTGTTATTATATATATAAATAAATACCCAGTTTCTACAAAATAATTTGTTTTTATTTAACAATTAGGTATTTCAAAAATAATGTTCTCATCTTTAGTGTTAAACAACTACTGAGTCATTTGGCGCGTAATGCGTATACATTACCTTTTATAGAACAAATGACGTCATCTATCGATGAACCCCGGCCATATGGCCATATGGTTATCGATCGATGAGCCATACCGATCATTACAATGTTTTTATTAATTATTTTGATAACAATTTTAATAAGTTGTTTTTATTTTTTAACATTTCTATTGCTTCCCTTATGTTTAATTCTTGATTATTCTTTACTTGTTTTAATAATTGTATTGTTTGTATAATATAGTTTTCCTCTAATATGTGTTGTGCTATTGGTGATTTATATGGTTCTTGATTTTCATTATTCCTAATGTGTTCTTTAAACCTTATTCCTAAGTTTCTTCTAGTTTGTCCTATGTAACATTTTTCACAATTTTCGCATTGGATTTCGTAGATTCCGGATTTTTATGTTTCTTTTACTTTGTCTTTGATATTTCCTAATAGGCTCATTAAATTGTTATGTTTTGATGACATTATATCAATATCATATTTTTTAAATATGTTCGATATTTTGTTTGAAATGTGTAGCATGAATATTATGGTTGCTCTTTTATTATTATTTTTTTAATTGTTTTGTTCTAAAGTGCTGATATTTCTAATGTTTTTTCGCCATTATTGTTGCTTTATTAGTTTTAAAATAATTTCTTTATCGAATCCATTAAAATTTGCAGTGTTTATTATTAACTGCTTTTGTTTTTCGAAATATATTTTATTCATCGGGATATTCACTAATCGGTATACCATACTATTCCAGGCAGCCATTTTGTGTTGCCAACAGTAAATATTATGAGATAATAATTTGGTAAAAATTATACACATCTGATATTTGCAAAAAAAAGAATAAGATACATTAAAATTAGATTTAAAAATTAGTTTTGTCCCAAAACTTTAGAGGATATCATAGTTAGAATAGAATCTAGAATAAAAATGATAAATTACCGAAATCAAGATATAGCCAGGAAATAATGTTTAAACCTGATGAAAACAAATATAAATCCAAACAATTAAAAAAAAAAGAAAAATCATTTAAAATAATACGAGAATTAAAGAAAAATGATTGTTTTTATCTAAAGTCAGACAAAGGCAACTCGATTGTAGTTTTAAAGAAAAAAAATTATATGGAATGAATGCAATCCCTAATAAATACTGGTCCATATAAAGAATTAAAATAGAATCCTCTTACTACAATGGTTAGAAAAGCAACAAAAATCATCAATAATTCCACAACAATAATCTTCTAATAAAAGAAAATGTATTCCAATGCAATGAAAAATGTTATGAGCATAGTACAAGGACAGCGATGGGAAGTCCATTATTTCTCTTCCTAGCAGAAGTTTTTATGAGTAGATTCGAAACAGAAAATAAAAAAATGCTGAAAAATTTTCCAAAAACTTGGTTATGGAACGTCTACGATATTTTCGCAATTGTAGATAAAGATTTTAACATAGAAGATTTTCTTGAAAACTTGAACTACCAATACTCTTCAATAAAATTTACAAGTGAAAAAGAAGTTGAAGGAAGATTACCGTTTTTGGGTCTTTATATTAAACGATCAAATGATAAATTAGAATTTGAAATATACAGAAAACAGACAGATACTTACAGATATATCAAAAATAACTCAAATCATTGTTGGCAACACAAAATGGCTGCTTGGAATAGTATGGTATACCGTTTAGTGAATATCCCGATGAATAAAATATATTTCGAAAAAAAAAGCAGTTAATAATAAACACAGCAAATTTTAATGGATTTAATGATTTTAAAACTAATAAAGTAACAATAATGGCGAAAAAATATTAGAAATATCAGCACTTTAGAACAAAACAATTAAAAAAATAATAACAAAAGAGCAACCATAGTATTCATGCCACACATTTCAAATAAAATATCGAACATATTTAAAAAATATGATATTGATATAATGTCATCAAAATATAACAATTTAATGAGTCCATTAGAAAATACCAAAGACAAAGCAAAAGAAACATAAAAATCAGGAATCTACGAAATCCCATGTGAAAATTGTGAAAAATGTTTCATAGGACAAACTAGAAGAAACATAGGAATTAGGTTTAAAGAACACATTAGGAATAATGAAAATCAAGAAATAAATCACCAATAGCAGAACACATATTAGAGGGAAACTATATTATACAAACAATACAATTATTAAAACAAGTAAAGGATAACCAAGAATTAAACATAAGGGAAGCAATAGAAATGTCAAAGAATAAAAATAACTTGTTAAATTGGGATCTAAATCCACAACAAAATAACTTATCAAAATCGTTATCAAAATAATTACTAAAAACATTATAATAATCGGCATACTCATTGATCGATAACCATATGGCCATATGGCCGGGGTTCATCGATAGATGACGTCATCTGTTCTATAAAAGGGAATGTATACGCGCCGAACGACTCAACACAATTCTATTCACAAATAATACTGTTATTAGTTTGATTTCTTTCTAATTTTGAAGTTGGATAAATTATATAAATAAATTACCTCTATTTACATTTGCTCGATTTGAATTTACTCTACCTATAAATTATTAATATAAGTCATACAATAATTTTTTCAATTAAAATATTATTTGATCATCTATTTTAATTACTGATTTTTTGTGTAGTATAAACATTTTACAATATGTAAGAGTTAACTTGATTTTTTCGTAACCTTTTGCTGCTGTAGACATAATATATAAACGTCAAACCAAACACTTTCTCTGTCAGAATTCGTGTATTGGTCATGTTTATATGTCACTATTTACGTAATTCAATTCTATATTTAATAAAAAAAAGTCCATCAATCCTCAGACTATATAGTGTATTATTATTATTTTATATTGGTATGCGAAAATTAATCATTATATTCTAAAATAGATTCTAATATAAGTTTGATATCATTATAATTCATGTATATATATATATATATATCTTTATTTTCCCCCTACTTTAACTTATAAAGAGCCAATTAAAATAATGAATACATCAGTTATCATAATGATTATTTATTTGTTATTTTCCTGAATTTATTAGACTCTTTACACTACATACAACGTGTTGCATAAATTTATAATTGTTATATAATGACGTGGTGTGTGTGAATATGCTAGTTATGTAATAATGAATTATGATTGTGATAATTACGATATCGTGAACAAATATAGTCAGTACCGTGCTCGTGAGTGAATGGAAGACGATACTCTGTCGTAACCTGCCGTCAATTCTTGCATTTTCCACCTTTTACGAGCTCTTTTGAGATTGAAGGTGTGGAATTGTATGTAATTATATTACACATTGTTCAACGCGCCACCATACGCTAATTCATACACATCTGCGACAATACATTATATTCACCAGTATCCAGAGTGGCATCAATTCAATCACATCGATTTAATTCCATATGCAGAAAACTTCAAGTTCACCTCAACTATTCATATAATAATCAAGCATTATTACCATCATCATCATCGCTCATTCATTACCCATCGTCACGGTTATGCGAGTTCAATGTAAATTTTATTATGTATTAATGTGTGTGGGTGTTACTTATAGTTCCTTGTTATATATAGTTTTACTACAATACTAACATTAGAATAAGTACATTTTTTTATATATATATTTCCATAGAAATATTAGTTCGTAATACCGAAACCTCGTTGTTTTTATTATTATTATACCTATCTATTGTAAGTACTCTGGGGATCTACCGGTAAATTATAATTCGTTTACAGTTAGGTCTTAATTCCGTGTTGATATTACACGGCCTGACTCGTTCACAACGTATAAATGATAGTTACGCTTTACCCTGAAAAAACATTGAAAATAAAAAATAAAATGTGATCATTTAACCTAAACCTAAACAATTAAGTTGTAAGTAACTGGAATGCATTCATCATTTAAAAATGTACTTTTCTAGAACATTAAATTTACTTTTTATACCAGAAAAAATGTAAATATATAAAAATGAGAATTATTTTAAAAAACTAATTTCTATGAAATTAAATGATTCCTTGCCACGCTCAGAATATAAAAATAAAAAATGAAACGGTTCCCATAGTGGTATTTGATTCAATGCATGGATAACATATAAGATGATCACACAGTGTTGCCGTCCCGATGCAGTCATATTAAGGTAATTACTCGCCGCCGATATTATCTACAGTAATTATTATAATTGCACGACCGGCCACACACACACACACACACACACACATACACATACACACAAATTAGATATCTAAGTAAATGTTTATCTGTTTTTGTGAATTATGTTATCGTAAAAATAGTTAGTCTTGTTGTGATCAACGTCGTGTGACACACCACCGTTGTCGTCGGTCCGGAACAAACGTTTTTACGTGCGCGAATCGCCGTATATATTATTATATTGTTTTTTACGTGTGCGCTAATCGCCGTTATAATACTATCCTTTTTATTTATGGTTTTTTTACGTGCGCTAATCGTCGTTAAGAATACTGTCCCTTTCATGAAATTGTTTTTTACGTGTGCGCTAATCGCCGTTATAATACTATCCTTTTTATTTATGGTTTTTTACGTGTGCGCTAATCGCAACAATTTATTGAACTTTTAATCATAATTTTATTGTCAGTGTGTTATTTTTTTGTAACAAAAATTGTGTATTTTAGTAATTATTTATTTAGGTATAGGTACAGCGGCTGGCCAGTCTGCGTCCATATTGTTATTCTGTGAGTACCTATCTCATTATTATTATTTATTTATTTATATTGTTGTTATGAGCCAAAGGAGCTAACCACATATATTTGTATATTATTCAATATTGTGAAATAATTACCGGCCTAAGCACAACGCCATTAATTTGTTGAGCCAGCAGGGCTATTTTTTATATATTTATTTTATTGCATTTTCGTTTTGTGCTTAGTGTCAATTTATTTATTCTTTGTGTTGCTGTGATTTATTACTTTATTGATATATTTTACTTGTACCAGCAATACATGAAATCTTAATTACCTACCTACCGGAGTTACCATTTTTACTAGTTTTAAGTCACCTGTCCTATAGTTTAAGTACACTTACACACCCACACATATACACACTGTACACACTCTCACATTTCCATAGGCCCTAGTTTTCCTCGGTGACCTCGGTTAGGAACTCTAGGGTTCTATTCACGCACATACACACCGTGTGGCCGACCGTTCAAATAACGTGTTAGGTAGTGCTTGAAAAGCAAAGGTGTCCGGGGTACGCGTGATATTATTTATCAAACACACAGTGTTTTTTATATACATTTATATTTTTTTATACTTTTATACTCAAAACTTGTATTTTTGAAATAAGGTTTTATTAAGAAGAATATATAATTTTTACATTAAAAAAAGAATTACAATTTAATCAGTCAAAAAAAATATTACCGAAATAACTTCAAATTAAATTTTATTATACTAAAATTATTATTATTTGTGTGTAAAGTATCAGTATATATTTTAATATTTTATTAGAGATTAACATAAACATGCATATTAAAAATAATTACTTTAATATTATTATCATGTTTAATAAAATGTGGTTTTTGATTAATTTTCTATCTATCAATATTTATGCTGTTAATAATACCGTTATTGACCATCTAACATCTATTAATATAATATATGTTACTTCGTAAAGTCGTGTGGTAGTAATAGTATTAAAAGTTTTTAGTGGACATACAATAAACAATGATATTTTTAAAATATAGCTATAAAGTCAAATATATTTATAAACAAAAATAAAATAAATAAATAATTTCAACCTTCCCCTAATAATTAAATGTTTTTATGTGTTTTAAGGCTTATTTATTTTTCAATGTTATTTTAAAAATGTGCATTTTAAAATGTCGATTTTTAAAATGATAATGGAAATTATATACAAAAAATTTACGTAAGTTACACGAACAAAAACTAAAAGAAACTTGATTTAAAAAAAAACATATATTTTGCTATCAATTTAAAAAAAATGAATATGTTTCTAATTTTTTGTTCTTATTAATAAGTTTATTTATGTCACGTTAAATATGATAACATAATGAGCATTTGACAATAACATTTACTTTTGATATTATAAAAACATCAATCTGGGAGAAACTTGATATTTAATAAAAAAAAACATTTTTCAGTTATATTCTGTTTGTGTACTTCTTAACTGTGTATAATATGTTGCAAACTGATTTTATAATTTAATTTACATTTAAAGTTATACTTACACACTTACTTTAAAAAACTACTACAAAATCATCATTTATTGAAAATTTGGAACATTTTTACCAATATCCCAATTACCAATTCATTTTTATTTTATTTGATACTATTTTAGCTCACGATTTAGTAGATGCAAAAAAAAAAAAAATAATAACTCACATAAACATACGTGTCATAGAGTATTATCATGATATGTACTATTATTTATCAATAGTATTTTATGCTTTTCTAAAAATCTAAATTATCTCTTAATTTGATGTAAACTTTACATTATATATCACTCAACTTTGATTTTGTATAAAACATTTTATAGCACTATAATTAAATTAAAATGAAAACATATTAAATAGTTTATTTTTGAAATTTTTATTATAGAAATCCCTATTTTAAAATTTTTTTGCAGTTATTTCGTATAACTACGAAGTGAGAACAACAATTTTTTTTTAAACTATCAATATAAAAAAAAACACCAATTTTGAAAAAAATATTTGCATTTATGCAATATTGCATTTAAGCAAAATGTTGTATAGAAAATTTTGCTATACACAAAGTTCATAATACAAGTTGATTTAATAATTGTACAGTATAGTTAATGTACTTACATTATTAAAGCATATTTATAAACATATTCTTACCATCCCTTAAAATAAATATATCTGCTTTTAAGTCACCTGTTAATAATAATTTAGTTGGTATTTAATTTATGAACTATATAATATTTAATTTATTAATATTTTAAACTTAAAATTTATTTACCTATACATAAATCTGTAAACACAGTGGTATAAATTGAATTAAAAATTCATTAATATTGTTATTTATATTTATATTACGTGAATAATTTATTTTTAATTATAACAAATCTTATGAACCACTGAATGAAGATTTGGGAAAAGATAATAGATAAAAGGGTAAGAGGTGAGACAACTGTTACTAGAAATCAGTTTGGGTTTATGCCTGGAAGGTCAATAATGGAGCCAATATTTTGTGTAAGACAGATTGTAGAGAAGTACAGAGAAATTGTGTATGGTATTTATTGATCTAGAGAAGGCTTATGTTAGGGTTCCTAGGGATATCTTAAAGTGGGCATTAATGAAGAAAGGATTACCGAAGACTTATATGAATATTATTAAAGATCTGTATGAAGGGACGAGTACAAGAGTGAGAGGTCTGTGTAGAGAAACTGAGGATTTTAGGGTTATAGTGGGAAGTGCATTGAGGTTCGCCTTTAAGTCCTTCCTAATTACATTGATAATGGATGAGATTACAAAGGATATACAGGGTGAGGTACCATGGTGAATATTGTTTGCAGATAATATAGTACTGATAAAAAAGAATCCTGAGGAAGTGAATTGTAGACTAGATGAGTGGAGGTAAGCTCTTGAAAATAAAAGACTTAGATCTAGTAGGAGTAAAACAGAATATGTAGAGTATGATTTTGCTGAAAGGGAAAATAGAGGAAATAGAGAAAGACTAGAAATAAATTTGGATGGGGATGTAGTGGGAGAAGTAAAGAGGTTCAAGAATTTATTGCGTTGCACAGAAATAAAGTGGTTTCCAAGAGTATATGAACACAGAATTAAGTGTGGATGGATGAAGTGGAGAGAAGCTTCAGGTATTTTATGTGACAAAAGAGTCCCTAGTAGGTTAAAGATAAATTTTATGAGGCAGTGGTGAGATCTGCAATGATGCGTCGAACAAAATTTTGGTTAGTAGATAGTAACATAGAACAGAGAATAAGCTAGTATAACAGTGATGAAAATGTTAAGGCGGATGAGTGGAGTTATTAGAGAGGAAATAATAAGCAATGAGTATAAAAGAGGTAATATAGGAGTAGACAAATGGTAGTTGATAAAATAGATAATGATAATGATGGACCAATAAGATGGTAGTAGACAAAATGAGGAAGAATAAATTATAATGGCTTAATATTAAGATGGTCACGTAATAAAGAGGGAAAGGACTGGGGCAGTAAGATTAGTAAAGGAAATATATTTTGATGGGAAGAGGGGGAGAGAAAGACATAAAAAGGGGTGGGGTGATGTGATAGCAGGTGATATGAAGAAGGTCGGCGTAATAGAAGATGCTGGAGATAGAGTTAAGTGGAAGTGTAGGACCAGGGTAGCCGGCTCAAAATATTTGGAGAAGAAAAAGAAGAATCGATTAACCATCTATTATGATGTGTATAAATATATTTTGCTGATACTAATTTAAAGAAATTATTTTTTTTTATTGATTACCAGAAGTAATATAATTTTAATGATTTTGATTCTTTAATAAAATGCATATTTTTAGAGATAGATAATACTCAACACTATCAACATAGTTTTTACTTTATTCTTAATTTGTGTGTCAACACCACTTAACGAACAAATTTTTATAATTTTGTTGATATTTTATATTGATTTCATACACAATTAATAATAGGTATTATATGGGATTAAGAGAATGTAAGCGCAAACAATTTTTTTTCAACCATTCATGTTAGCATTTACCATTTGCAAGAACATACAAACATTTTAGAAATATAAAAAAGAAACAAATTATAGATAACAACATTATCTAGTAACCTACGTATCCGATATTTAAACTTTTCAAGGGTTATATTTATTTTAAAAAATCAATAAAATTGGTTTTTAATAACTCATAAAACGTTTATAAATGCATAATATACTACGTACGGCGCGAGGTAATATTGTTTTCATCATATATTTTTTGTTTCACCCTTCTTCAATGTCTTGAATTATTATAAATGAGAAATGAAAAAGTAATATTTTCAATGACATTTTTAATATTCATAAAAAACCACCACAATAAAAAATTATACAATAATTATATATATAATAGTCTATATAATAGACCAATTATTATTTATTATGTAAATGTATATAAATATTTTTAAACTTTTATAATTTCGTTTTTCTTAAAATTTTATAAAAATTGTTTATATAGATCTCCTTATAAATGGCCACGTTGACATGCTCTTAAAGGGTTAATACACATTACATTTAAAATTTATGTTTTGTATTAATTTTATTATTCATTTTATTTTTCTGTAGGATTAGGTGCGTGACGGGATTATCCTAGTGGCCGGTAACCCTCAAGAAGAAGAAGATTAATTATTTTATTATAAATGGTCTATTACAATTTAATTGTCTATAAGAAACATAATGTATAATATACTATTTTATGATTACAATAATGATAGCATAGGACACTATTTTAACTATATGAAATTAAAATTTACTTCAAAAAATAAGAAATATAAAATTACAAAATAATTTATAAGTATAACATATTAAACCTTTCTACTGCAGTTGTTATTACACTCTTTTCATACTTAAATTATTCAAGTATTAAATTATAATATTTTTACTTTTTAATTTTATATTAAATTCGGTTGATATTATTGATGTATGTATATAAATTAAATTTGAGAAAGGTGTCTTTTATTATATAGTTCCAATAAGTTGTATATTAATTTAAATGTAAATTATTTGAACAAAATCACTTACTTATATCTCTACGCACTAGTTTTACAACAAACACAATATTTATAGTTATAATATATATATTTATATACGTAATCTTATGTCACAATTTAGATCAAAACCGAATTTTCTTATTTATTAATATAATGTTATTTTATTTTCTTGAATATAATTATTTTAGTAAAATAGTCGAAATTATATAATTATATAGCACAGATCATACATATATTTGACATAATTGAGATGTCACACACTTGTGTTATTTTTGAGAGTTCTACCTAAAATAATTTTAATTACATTTTTAGCTTTGTCTAAATTATCTAATCAATCGATAATTATATATACGTATATATATATATATATATATATATATATTACAATACATACAATGAGTATGTATACTAGGTTTGAGAAGGCAACAGGATGAACAAATTAAATGTAACACGCAGGTTGTTTGAAGGATATTTTGGTATTTCTTTGTTTTTATTCGGACGAATGTTATATGAATAATTACACACTTACTACTTAGAATACCTATATAATTTTTAATTCTATAATAGCGAGTAAAAAATTTACTTTTTAACTTAACTTTAACATTTTACTAGTTATACTTATAGCCCACCTTTGTCAATTATACGATTATTCGGTTATAACTTATATAGGTACGATTATTAAAATAATTGGTTAAATTATTAAAATGATTAAAATAATCGGTAATTATTCGATTAATAAAATAATCGATTATTATTCGATTATTAATCGAATATTTTTAATCGATTAAAAAAATACTCGGTTATTAATCGATTATAAAAATAATCCGTTAATAATCGTCCACTTACTCAAAATTATCGATTATATTCAAATAATCGATTATTGAGAAAAATAATAATCGCGCAGCTCTAGCTGAGACCACTATATGTAATCTTACTATATATAAATCTATCTATATGTAATCTATGACCGCGGCCGACCTGCTACTAGCAGCATCCAACTATATATCAGTGTGAATAGTAATAGGTAGGTACAATAATATTATTCACGGGTATGACAATTACTAAAACAGCAATAAATAATTAAAAATTTTATATTTAAAATCACACTAATTTTCTGAAATTTTAGGCGGTGTATGTGTGCCTGTGTTCCTTAACACGAGCCTCTTCTGCTGATATTTTATTTATAAACTTTAAAAGTTATAAGTTAATATTTCCTAATTTTATATTAAGAAACTAAATTATAGTCACAAGAATTAAAATCAAGGAAAGAATGCACATAACAATAATGAATGTTAGACTGGAGTGAAAAGTGATGTTGCAAAGGGGAATTATAAGAGCCAGAACCAACAAGAAATCTTGCTTACGCAAAACACATTAGAATTTAAAAATACTAGTTCAAAAATACTAACATGGTCATTGCGTATAATATTGAGCTCAAATAAGTTGAGATAGGAAAAAGAATCCACGAAAAGGATAGACATCTATTAACACCAAGACACAATTGGATCTAGGTGGTTATTAAACCAAATTTCCATGAGTGATATTGAAATCATCATATAATTAAATAAAATATAAATAAAAGGAGGACATCAACAGCTCAATAAAAGAAGTACATTAGTCAATGATAAGAAAAGTAGTACTAAGTGGCCAATAAATAAACTTTAAAATGCTTAAGGGTAATAAAAAAAATACTCGTTCAACATTATTTTCAATGTGATTGGTAGAAGAACCTACCAGTGAGTTATTTACAGCAGTAAGTATACTTCCTCACGTTGGGTAAATACTATTAGAGAGATTTATATCTTGTCTAACTCAGAATTAAGGAAATTAGGAGAAAGCCAGGTTTCTGTAAGTATAGTAATTATATAATTGTTGAAAAAAAAAACAAAGAAATATTTCAAATCAGCATGTTTTGTTCTATGACCACCAACAGTTTGTTAAATTAGAACTCATATTAATATTAAAGATAAGGGGAATAATATTATTGAATAAACAAAAGGTTTTACAGTGGTTATATCAAAGTTACAATTAATAGTAAAATTAGCATAGAAACTTAAGGAATAATTAGAATAAAAACTATCTACAAAATGTCTTGTTGATCCATAGAGTTGATATATCTGATTAGTAAAATAAGTGACATTTATTATAATCAAATTAAAAACCCCATTGTAAAAATTTGCAGTTTTTCGAATTAAATAAAACTTACATAATTTAGATAGTTTTGTAAAAAGTTAAGTTGAAGTTAAAATGTTAAGTTTTGAAATAAATAACTTATTAAATTAACGATGAATTTGAAAAAAATACCGCGTTTCTAAAAAATTAACTTAACTTTTTACTCGTTAATACCCAGCCTTGTATATTTATATATTAAATTTTCGTTGCTTGTTTTAGGTTTTATTAAACACTATACGATAATGTGTAGTTCCACCGTTTATCTCCGTACAATCTATTTTACCTAATCAGATAATAGTGTTTATCTTCTTATATGGGACTAATGATTCTTCTTCTTCTTCTTCTTCTCCTTCGCCTTCTCTCCCAACTATTTGGGGTCGGCCAAATATTATATGGGACTAATGATTGAATTACTTAATCTAATTCATAATATCGTCATAAATTCCAAAACACAAAACGTTATATTTACATATATATTAGGGTGACAATATTTTACATGGAAAAAAATGAAGTTTCACATTTCTTTTTTCCCACTCTTTTAAAATGTTTCTTTTGGTATAAATTTATTTCCTGAAACATTCATCTCAATTGGTTGATATTTACCGAGGTTATTTATAGCATTTAAATCATATTTGTTCTCGCATTATCAACAATAATACGCTGACTAAATGTTATTTGTTTAATGTTTCACAGTACACAATGTCATTATGTGTATTAGTTACTACTAACTTAGTATTAAACTTTATATTGTTATCGTAACTTTGACAATTTTTTCTATATTTCTCGATGTTTTTAATTGTATTACTACAAAAGAGGATAATAAATTTCTTCTTGCTCAGAAAGAAAAAAAAAGACGTCGAATTATTGACACTAAATTTTAAAAAAAGAAGAGTTAAATAAGGAACGATAGCTTCAAAATAAGTTAAGGAAAAAAAGAGGTTGAAAAATGAAGAAACAAGAACTTGAAAAGTTCATAACCGAAATATTGATCATGTTTAATTACACTTATTTACTTTATATTACAGTAGTAGTAATAATGTTCATGTGTTTTATGTATCTGTCAGCAAAAAGTTAAAACAAAACAATGTCTCTAAGATGGTCAATACATTAAAAACAAATAATATAGTAACTTCTAAAGTTGAAAGCGATTATAATTAATGTAAGCTTAATGTAATTAATGATACAGCTGAAGGTGGAATTTCGTTTTTATGTTTTTTTTTTATAAAATATACACTATGTGAAATTTATCAAATCTTCAAATAAGTTGCGCAACCAATAAAAATTTAAATTTTACATTTTTTTGTGAACCTTTTTATTAGATAAATTAATACTATAAGGTGGGATCTTCAAAATATATATATTTTTTATTGTTACCTTAAATTATATATATTACAAAAATATTTCTAATATACTCGTGATGGAAATTAACTTTTATTTATAATTTTATATTTAATTAAGTATAAATTAATTGGGAAAAATCACTTACAATTTACTGCATACAATAAAATTTCTAGATAGATATTGAAAAAATAGTTATAATTATAATATAATATATAACCATTGCTTTTAGATCAATAATATCTATAATAATAATTCTAATGTTATGTTTTTTAATTTTTTTGTATATTATTATTTCAGTGAAATGACCTAGATTTTATATAAAGATATTATAACATATTTATACCTAAACAATTAAAATTTGTTATTCAAAAGAAAATGTGGATTTTGAAAACCAATTTCATATATTGTTTCTACATTAATTTACCAGGTTATGACATTTATTCTTATTTATAGCTTAATGCATCCTTATATATTACCTATTAATTGTACCTATTAATGTACCTATGTTACGGAATGAATAATAATAATTTAATTTTCTAATAATTAATTACAGGATTATATTTATATTTAAGAGATATTCCAACCCCTAATGTTTGCTATTTAAACAAAAATGAGTAAGTAAATAATGAATTAAAATTTTTTTTTTTTTAATTTTATATTTTAATTGTATGCATTTTTCTGCAAATTATATAAATTTATAAAAATTTAGTTTTATAGTAAAATAGTTTATAAAATAATGTGCAAGATATATTAATTTTAATGTAGTCTAAATAACGGATGACAGTAAAAATCTAAAATCTGCGATTAAAAACGTGAAATATCTAAATAAAAACTAAAAAAAAAAATTTATATCATATATTTAATTTAAAATATATATTCAACTATATTTATATAATATGTTTAATATTTTGATTATCTTTTGATTCAACAACTATTGATAAGAAATAAATGATCTGTACATATTAATATGTATGAACACATATTATTAACTTTAAATTTATTGTGTAGCGTTATTTTTACCAATTATGGTTAAAATTTTAAATATTAATTTAGTTTCCGAGTATAATGAGGATTTAGTAGTTTAAGAATAATTTGTTAGTTCTCTCTTTTGTTTTCGTGTGTAATACCAGCGGGAGGAGGAGGAGGTATTGAAAATATCTTCTCTGTGGCAGACTATAAATCATGAATCAGTAAACACAACATGATATATGAAGCTAGTAGTAGACATAAAAATACGGAAAATAAAAATTATTTTTATATTTGTATTTATGACATCATTGACTTTTGTAATTTGAAATTAAAACACCACAAATAGATATGCAACACTAGATAACGAGCTCATTATAATGAATGTGTACATTTCTATCAGGTTTTATATTCTATATATTGTATTCAGTTTTATGTATTACTATTATGAATACATTATTTCGGGCAGAAGAAGTCGAGATTTAATAGACATTTTGAGACATAAAACTTTTTAATTGGAAAAATATATATAGATATAATTTATTTATAGTTATTATATTATATATATATATATATTAATTTATTCTTTGATATCAAATCTACAGAATAATTACACTATAATATTTTGTCCAAGCACTGAAAATAATAATGAATCATTTTAATCTGTTCGATAAATTAATGTAGTAAAACAAATTTTAATATCAAAAATTAGTAGTAAAGTAAAAATCAATTGTTGATTTACTATCTATAAAATTGTACGTTATAATCGGTAGTATTATTTTTCATTTATTAAAACTACTGGATAGAAAGATAAAAAAATGCATATTAACAGTACTACCTACAGAGAAATTTATCCAAAAATAATGTTTTTTTACATGAAAACTCCCACTCGACTCTTCTTCCCGAAACTGAGTTTCAAAAAATAAATAAATGTAAAATAAAAATAATATATTATTTATATTATATGAGGCCAATGTTTTCATTGCACGATCACGATTTAATTTATAATATCGTCATTAATTTTGAAATACATAAGTTGCATATTATATAATAATATATTTTTTTCTAGTATAAGACGGGATATAAAAATTAAATAAATACAAATTTAATAATAATTTATGCTAAAATAAAAATTATTTGAAAAAAGTTACTAACTGCATTGTACATCATTATCTAGATTAGCATCAACAAAAAAGTATTTATTTTTAAGTTTAACATATTATAAATTCAGTATTAATATTATGTTAAAAATAGTATTATCATTATTATTTTATTAAAATATATTAAATTATTAATTGTCACATAAATATTATGGAAGGATGATTTGATTATAAAAGGGCCATATGCCCAACATTTTTATATCCATAAAAATGTAAACATTTATTTTTAATGTAATAATGTATTACAACATCGCCAATGTATAATATACATGCAGTTTAATTAGGAAAATTATTATTTTATATTCTATTTTGAATTCAAGATAGATATGTTAAACTATAGCATCTACAATATAGATATTAATACAGTATCTTTAAAAAACAACTACATTCTATGAGATTAAAGTATGAGAAACACTTTGTACAAATATATAACTTTTATTCTAAATTTTCTAATTTACTATTATTTTTATTTAATAACTATAAATCGAAATATTACTTAAGTACACATGCAAAATATTTATTAGAGAGCGGAGATATCCCTTATATGGTGCAAAATTGGTTCATAAATTTAAACACACATATTATAATATTTTTTTTAACATATATATTTTATAAGTATTTAGGTCAATACCAATTAGAATAATTCAAGTTCCAGTATTATGCATTTTGTAGATATTACTTTTATGCTGGTTTATTGAGTTCTATGTGATAAAGACATATTTAATTTTAACAAAACAGCCTTAATTTTGTTCTGGATGTTCTTAAAAAAATATTTTTCACAGAAATGCGTTTAAATACTATACCTATTTTATCACGTGGAGATATTAGCTTATAGTTTAATATATTAATGAAAAAATTATATTTAAAGCGCGTATATTATATTTAATTGGGTGTGCAATGTTTGATATGTATAAATCAATAAGTGTGCTACCTGAAATTCAAGTGAATTTCGTGAAATTCCATGAATATCAGCTAACGTTTAATTATTTAATGTTACGTTAGTTAAAGTATGAGTTAGTGAACATTCAAATAGTTAACTAGATTTTAGTTATGACAGTAAACATTAAGTCAGTTAACTTATGTTTCATCATGTTGGTCTAGATAAGTTCTTTTGTTTAATTTAATATTTTTTTCTGTGAACAGCTATGTCACCATTAAAACACTAAAACTAAACAACCACTATTTTATATATACATGTTAAGTAATCTTTAACATATACGAATATAATTGTCTAAATATTATGTATTTACATACGACTACAGCCGTATATTAAAATTATGACAATTAAGTTGGCTACAAAGCACAATTTGTGAATCTGTGAAAGTATAAAATTATAGATTGCGTACAGAATTTATAAACGTCATGAGTAATTTTATTGTTCTATGAACTGAGCTAATATTCATGCTCCCCATAACTTAAAACGTGTAATGGTTAACGAATTGTCAAGTTTTCCTAATTGGAGAGATGCCACTTTGGATTTTGACTATTGAGATAATAAAGTAAGCATGAAATAATTTGTTATGTATAAAAATAGAATCATCTGAGTTTATGCATTAAATGTCTAAAACGTAATTACATACTAATTATTGGATCGTACAAATTTTTAATGGTTGATAAAACCATTAGTTTTGTTATCGTACTCGACAAAGTGGATATGTGATAACCAAATATATCAAGATTTTGATCTTAGTAAGGCTCAAAATTCAAAATTCTAAGATATATCATTATCATTAGGATCGAAAACCGTATATACAATGTTTGGACTTCTTGAAGAATCCAATGTAAGTGCTTTACAACAATTTGACACTTATATCTTCATTTCAAACTATATTTGCTTAAAAAGATTAATTATTCCGCCCATACACTGAGCTACTCAAAAGAAACGTGATCGGTTTGTGATTCAAATTACTAATCGGATACTAATGCATAAGTGACATAGATCCATACACATTACACAAGGCTACGCAAAATTAATCGAAATTAGTAGTTTCGTCTGCGTAGTTATGGGAACATCGTCGTCATTTATTCAAGTTAACTATGGACAAAGATAGGGATTCGAGTGATGATGAATTATTATATCATACTACTATTATTACGGGAATAATAGAAAAAATAGAAAAAGTGAAGTTATAGGTATCAAATTGGTTGTTGTTCCACTTCTCCCTCAAATTCAAAATTCAATTTTGTTCGTTCATTTTTGAATATAAAATTATAAATAAATAAACTCTGAATAATGAACATAGAAGTTTGTTAAACTAAATTAACGGAACTTGAAAGTAACGCGACCGTCGAGTCACTTAGAACTTAACACTAATGTATTACTAACTGATTTATAACAAGTAACACCGTCTGTAATTTTCCATTTTATTACATAGGTAGTGACTCAACAGAGACTGATAATAATTTTCAAAAATCTCATAAAATAATACCATTAACGTATGTTTGAGAATATAAAATCATATCCACAAATTGAAATTGAGGGCCGTCTTTCTTTTTTAATTTATGAAGAACACTAACAGCCTAATACAGCGAGACTGATACACCATTAGTGACTATTCGTTACCAGTTCCTAGATCGTAATCTCAAATTTCGTCCGATGTATTTTTTCACTACTAGATATTTTGGTATTGGCGATCATCCGGATTGATTTGTATTTTGCGGTACATTCGGTACATTTTATAAATTTCTACCTTGATTATATATTTGGGTTAATAACAATGACTGGCTGTGATATATCGGTTTGTACATTTTATTAAGGATTCATTGTCGCAGAAGTATCAAGGATTACGTGTGATTTCATATTCAATTCACTATGCTGGACAACAGTGTGGTGTGTGATATTTTATTTTATTTGATGTCGTCATGTTGGAAAATTATATTGTCGCCCAAATCTTTATGTTCTTATTTAAAGTTACAATATTATGTGTAGGCTTCTGGACTTATTGTTTTAGAGGAACATCATTGTAATTATTCCATTTAGACAACTAAAAATCTATAAGTAAAATATAAAATCCTGTTTCTACAAATTGTATTGTTTTATCACAACAAATACGTAATGATATTTGAATTATATATGTTACTTAAATAACTCTATAAGTTACTCAATTTCACTCACTAAAAATATTAAAAATCTCTCTATATATATATATATTATATTGTAAATGTAGAATGTATAGTAATATATTTAAGCGCACTTACCAGGGCATGCTGTAAAAATAAATCAATACTTGAAAAATTATACTCTAAAACAATCTATTTATTATATACCTATTATTTTAAACCACTATAGTATATGCATCTACATTTATATTAAAATTAAATTAAATCCTAAATTGATGTATGTATGTTATTTTGTTGTAAAATTTATAAACAGTTTAATATTTATTTATATACAATAATAATATAATTTATCCCGAATTAATTGATTGCCAATTATTATTTCCTTTTATATGAACAGGTACATAATAGTATAATACTATATAATTAGGTATAAATCTTTTATAAATATCAATAACACTTGGTATTATCATAAAAATGTATTACTTTAAACTTTATGTATCATATTGAAACATTTAACATAAATTTACCGGAAATCCATAAGCAAAAGTTCGTTGGAGTCATAAATACTATAAGAAAAAAAAAATTATTATAAAATAAATGATATAATTAGATCCTAAATGAAGGGATCTTTTAATTTTACAATGATTAGATCTGGCATACTCTCCCATATATGACGGAAGAGCCCTTATATCTGCTTTATGCAATGACTACTGAATCGTAAGTTATTCTTTTGCACTTTATAACTAAATGTTGAAATGCATTCAAATAACATTGTGTAGTTGAAGGTAGGTAATTAAATATAAACAAGTGGAACATAAGACTGATTAATTGTACAATGAACTCTAAATAGTTGATGATATATTTGGGACAGCTTTTAAATGTACAATCTACATATATAGTATCCGAATTGCATAGCACTTTTAAATTGCTTAATGTAGAGAAACCTACTATATTTGTTTCTTTACTATTAACTAACAAAATATTTAGATTTTTATTTATTTTAAATTCCATATTGTCAAAAACGTCATGTAATTTAAAAAAAATAGCAAGTTCGAGTACGTATTGTGTACATTTCTTTCAATTAATTTTACGTCTTGAGAAAATAAAGTTTCAATATCAGCATTTTGTAATTCACAATGGATAATTTTAGATGGCCTAGTGAACATATCATCAACGGCTTTTCTTTTTAAATTATTGTCAAGGTTTTGTTAATTTATTTGTTATTCCAATATTTTTGTAGGATTGTAATCACTAAAACTATTTATACAAATATTATTATTATTAGATTTAAAAAAAAAAAAAACATTTTTTAACAGTGCAACCTGAAAAACCAACATTAAATATTGTTTTTGAGAAATTCATGAAACTTAAACTTGAAACCATCAACAACTTTCATAACGTTCATTTTCGTTTAACTTAAAAATCACCCAATAGTAATCTGTAAACTAAATAAGAGCTACGATCCAATGCACACTGGCTGCTAGTAGTAATATATTAGTGAAAATTCTACATCGTAGATCATAACTTATTATTAAATATTTCGGCCGTCTGGAAATAAACAGAATATCCTGGGACACATATTTAAGCACGTTTCTAATATACCCAGTATATATGTAATTTAAATATATTTCAAAAATACACAGTTCGCAATTTACGTAGCATTTGACTGTGGCCATTTTATGAGGACGCATTTTACATACTCCGCTTTACTTTATCTATCCAAATTTTATCCATAAAAATCTAAAAAATTAAATAAATGGATATTTAAAAAAAAATATTTGAATGGCTATTATGGCAGGTATTAGCTATATATTCAACCACCGCGGAAACGGAATTGCACTGCGACGCAAACTCGTCTGGTTTTGGCGCGATTTTATTTTAAAAATAAAAATATAGTAATATATTAAAACCCATATTTTACTTAATTCAGCTTACATCCCCGAGTGAATCAAAACTTCACAGTTTTGAATTCGAATGTCTTACGGTCGTTTATGCTATTAAACGGTTTCATGTTTACTTAGCTGGTATAACATTTAAAGTCATGACCGATTGTTAAAGTTTTAGGCTTACATTAAATAAACAAGAAATACCCACGAATTTCGAAATGGACATTATTTTTACAAAACACGATGACGACATTGCTGAAATTCGAAATGAATTACAAATAAAAGAGGGTAAAATATTTTAACTATGAAGTGAATTAGTCTACAGAAAGGAAAATAGAAATAATTAGGTTTTATGTCCCTAAATAAATGAAAATAAATGTTATTCGTATACATTCCATGATGACATGAGACACGTTGCTTTATTAAAAGTTATATAAAATATTTCGCGTGTATACAGATTCCCGGAAATGAAAATAAAAAACGCAAATATATTGATAACTTTTTTAAATACATTGTATTTACGGTTCCTAATAGAAAAAAAGGTTTTCTTATTAGTATTCCGAAAGTGGATAAGCCATTCTGAACTTTACATATTGATCATCTAGATCTGCTAGATCTGCTATAGAAGACACAGGAAATAAAAATGTACTTACCTGTTGTAATTATGTAAGTTGTGCGAGAATATGTATTCTTTATACTTAATATTTTACATTATATTTTTTTTGTATTTTAGTAAGTACTTATTTTTTATTTTTATTTTTATTATTACTAAATATCTTGTTTTGTATTATTATACTATTATTAAAACTTCTTGTTCGAAACGAACAAATTCCAGAATGGCCGAATTGTAGACATTTAGAATATAGTATAGTAGTATAATAATAATCATATAAGTAGGCTACCTATTAATTATTATCGTCATCGTCGTATGTAATGATAACGACAATGGTCCGGCGGTGGGAAATACAGCTAAACCGCTGATAATCAATTATTAATTATTATTAGTTATGTTGTTGAGCCACGTAAATTTCGGCTGCCCGATGACTGTTCTCGGTGCGTTGTCAGTAAAAATATAAAAACATGATGTATATTAATGGGTGTTTTTTTTTTTATTATTATTACTCCTGGCTTTCCTACAATATAAATAGTAATTAAAATTTTATTATTAATTTAAATATGCACATAATATCCATAAACATATACATTTATATGTACCAGGTTATGGTAAAAAAATTACAAAAAAAGGAATATAATTTCATACTATCGTTTATTCTAAAAATATTTTTAATAATCAATATTAACGTATTTATTTAATATCTAGAAATTAAAAGTATTATGAATCATACCTCCATGGTTAAATAATCTTGTATAAAAGGCATTACCATAAGCTAAATCATAATAAATAATACTTTATAATAGATATTGAAATATTTACATGTACATGAAAAACAAAATGTTATGTTAAATATATTGTTGCTAAAATGCGAGGAATAACATTTAGACGGAAAATCTAATACATATTATAATTATATATTTCACAGGAAAATACCCACACAGCATAGATATATATATATATATTTATTGAATGTTTAGAAATATTTGAAAGAAAATAGCAAAAGTTTAATAAATATTTAATTTCCATTTATAGAAGATTGTTAAATATTTATACAATGTTCTTTAAATATATTTTGAACCAAAAATATTTATTCATGTAGTATTAAAAACTGATATTTATTAAATATTAAAATAAAAATAAAAAAATCCGGTCAGTAGGGGGTGGAAGCACTTTTCTTGTTGGGTATCAGTAGGGGTGGATGTACTCCGCTTACTGGACGGGATACTCTTGGTGGATGTATTGCATTTGATAGCAATGATAAATCATTGCATTCAATAAAACGATTCTGAGCGTAGCTTCGGTGTAGTATACATAACTGTATTAATGATATACCTACTCAGTACCTACCTATGTTTAAAATTACATTGAAGATCAAATGTAGAAATAAATATGATTTAGTGTGACCTTATGCTTAATATTAAATTTGTATATATATAAATCAAAATGTATAATACACGTCTTTTGTTCTGGAACGCTCAAGGCTTGAGCGACAAACGCCAAAAACTATTGCAACTTGTCCAATCCAGAAAAGTTGACATCATTTTATTAAACGAAACTCATCTTGCTTCCCATAATAAATTCAAGCTTCCTAATTTCATAACTTATGCTAACAATAAAGCTCTAGTGAATGGTCGTCCACCAGCTGGATTTACAGTCATACTTTTTCATCGTCGCTATATACACCAATCTGAAACTATTCAAACTAATTCCATAAACAGCAATTCTGTTACAATGAGTTTGGGCAATACTAAAACCCATATAGTCTCATTATACAAAAGTCCAAAAAATATTTTATAAAGAGCTGATGTATACTCCCTTCTAGACACCCCCTTTGGCGTCATAATAGCCGGTGATCTTAATGCGAAACACCGCTCGTGGAATAGTCTCAGTAACAACACTGCAGGAAATGTTCTATCCCGCTATATCAACCAGAGGATCGACTCCACCATTATAGCTCCGACGATTTCAACAAGATATCCCACAGATATAAGACACCATCCTGACGTTCTGGACGTCGCCATACTGAAAACGTGCAACGTTAACTACCATCTCGAAAATCTAACGTCAGAGTTTTCATCGGATCACTCGCCTATCATACTAGACATTTCGCTCGAATCTGCTCAACCACTCCCGCCCAATCCATCTCACTCAATAGACTGGGCTAATTTTGAAAAGGAAATGTTAGATTCCATAATTTCAATCCAAGAAAGTCTTACTATAGAACAAATTAATCATTTAATTACAATTTTAACTGACCACATAAAAAAGAGTGTTGATAACAACACGACTATATTTGTTCCATCTGACGTAAAAAATGACTTACCTAACCACATCAAGGTCCAAATTAAAAAGAAGAGGAAATTAAGAACAATATGGCAAAGGTCAAGAAATCCTGATATCAAAACGATTCTTAACAAATAAATAGCCCTTGTAAAAAACCTTATCCAAACTTTTAGAGATAATGAATAGAATAATTTTTTGGGCACCATAGATAACAGAGCTCAAGGCTGAAGTAAACATTATAAACTTAACAGACGTCTACTAAGAAAAACTCCTCCAGCTCATCCTTTAATCGATTTTGAAGGCAACCTATAGTTTGATCCAGAAATAAAAGCTAACATATTTGCGGATTTCTTGGTAAATCAGTTTAAAACTCCGCCCACACATACTTGGGTAGACGAGGTAGTTCAGGAAACCATTAACTTTCATGACAATTTATTGTACATCAAAAATATGTTCGTTACACCCGGTGAAGTCTGGAATATCAATAAAATAAATACCAATTGTAGTGTCCCTGGTCCTGATAGGATTTCCAACTGCGCATTAAAACACTGTGGAAGAAAAATAATTACCTCATTAACTAGAATCTTCAACAACTGCCTTAGACTTCAGTACTTCCCACCGGTCTGGAAAGGAGCAGCAATTATTTTACTCTCTAAACCTTCTTCTCGTCTAATTAAAGCGGGCGTCCCACAAGGCTCGTGCCTATCGCCCCACCTTTTTTCGGTATATATCAACGATATGCCAGTGTACTAAAATGCAAAAGTTGCGCTATTTGCCGATGATTTTACGCTTTTAGTGTCTCTTTCGAAGCTGCGACTAAGAAACTACAATCACAAATAGGTCTTTCCATCCCATGGTTTAACCAATGGATAATCACAATAAATCCCAAAAAAAACAAAGGCAATACGATTTACACACAAACCATCAAGAGACGTGGCTCAAATACAATTTTCTGGGATCCATTAAAATGGTATAACTCGGTCAAGTACCTTGGAGTCACTATCGATGATAAGCTAAAATTTGATAAACATATAAATAATGTACTACATAAAGCCGCTGGGGGCCAAATATTCCCTTTTTCCATTAATGTATTATCCGCAGTCATATTCTACTGAGAATGAGACTATATATTTACAAAGCCTATATTCGGCCTATAATAATATACGCAGGACCAGCCTGGTCTTCTAATTTATCTACTACTGCATAAAAAAAACTAGAAGTGTTCCAATCTAAATTACTACGGACGATTCTAGGGACTCACTATTACATCTCTAATAAAACCATACTGAACTCTCTACAGCTAGAAACATTAAAAGAAACAATCATGAACAATACTAAACAACTCATCGTTCGTATTGAAAATTCACCCTTTGAGCATATAAAGTCTATAACAAATTCAAAATCTCCCAAAGAACATTTCCTTAAAAAGCCTCTAAACATTACATAAGAAAAATAATCACCTAAGTATCTGAATAAATGAACCCTAAATCTTCATTCACCTCCATCTCTCTGCCAGGAGCATTAGCTCGTCACAAAGTTAAAACAATCAAAGCAAAGCAAAGATTCAAATACTCACTACATTATTATATTTCGTCCAGCACAGTCGACTCGAACGCACCCACACCGTCTTCAGTCTTCTCCGCTGCACACCCTTGTGAACACGAAGCATCACCACGCCTTCGGGATAACGAGCCAACCCGACGAAAAAATTCCGTCGTCTAGTGACCATCCTGAAGCCTAAACCGCAACGTTTTTACAGCTGACCCCTGACCATATACGTAAGTATAATCTGCGTGGCACCATAGTATGACCCACCACGGGCAGACCTACATGGTGCACTTCCCACTGGCTCCCCCTGTAAGGACAACTACCAATCCACTGATCCGCAACATAACGAAGCTGAAATCTAGGAAAAGACACCGACCACGCCCCGGTGCTGACCCGAACCTTCCACAGCCATCTTTGATAAAAAGACCAACTTTTTCCACACCACCACCTTAAAACTCGGCCAAGAAAAAAAAAGCGACACCCAACACTTCAAACCATAGTACAACCAATCACTCTACTTTTCCCATCACTCCTTCCAATGCCGAACTAGAACTACCACAATCCTCCAACTCGTCAAGTTCAGATATACTGACCTCAAACGACGACTTATAAACAATTGACACCAGATCCGACTCAAGATCCATGTCAGGCATTGAAACCACCTCGCACAAACCCAGAATCCCACCAATCGCCCTAGCATCTTCGGACTGGCGTAGGATTGCCCCGATAATACTAAACGGCAACGATGCCCCTGTAGACGGTATCTCAGCCAAAGTCAACGTAGACTATATACGTATAGACTCTACGTATATTCTATCAACCTCCGCTATTAGTTTTCGCTATATACAACAAACACTTAAAGACAACTTTGTAAATTTCCATACTTTTTCACTTCCCGAAGACCGTGTTTTAAAGGTTGTAATCAGGGGTATCCCTACGGACATCTCTGAGGATGAAATTCAAACCGAACTAACCAGTTTCGGCTTTAACGTCAAAACCGTAAAACTTTTTGGGAAGGCTGATAAACGCATGCCAATTTGTTTGATAATAATGTCCAAAGACTCTAAATCCACCGAAATATTTGAAATCATTAATCTCTTCTACCTTACCGTAAAAGTCGAAATATATAGAAGATTCGGTCCCGCGCTATGTTTCCAATATCAGAAGTTCGGCCATGGGTTACGTAATTGCGGACACTCTCCACGTTGTATTAAATGTGGCGGGGACCATGCAGCGAAGAAATACGTGAAAACCCCCGAGCAATCCCCTACTTGCTCTAATTGCGGCGGTGATCACACCTCTAACTATTGTGGCTGTCCTTGGTACTCAAAGGAAATAAGTTCACCTATGCCCAAGCAAAAAACCCAAAACTCACTACCAACACCAATAACCCGACAATCTCCAACACCATCTACAATAAATTCAATGAACTACGCAAATGCCGTCAAAAACGTCGACACCGGATCACCCACCGATAAAACTGACATTACCGCCATACTTTCTCTTCTAACCAAATTACTAATAGCTCTGGCTTCTGACCAAGATACTAGAAAGATGCTGGAAGAAACAATCAAATCAGTATTAAAAACGCCTATCCCTCTCAATGAATCCCAAAAATTTAAAAATTCTACACTGGAACGCCAATGGCCTCTAAAACAAAATAAACGAATTCAATATCCTACTTAAAACCGAAAAAACCGATATAGCCCTCATTGGCGAAACAAGAACAAAACCCTCTATCACACTAAAAATCCCAAATCATATTACGTACCGGAAGGATAACCCAACTCACCCCAACGGCACAGCAAACGGCGCCACGGCGATATTTTTCCATCGCCGCATCACTCACAGGAACGATATACTAGACACTAAACTCAACTCCACTACAATTTAAATTTCCACCAACGACGACCCAATTAGAATATCGGCTGTGTATAAACGACCTCAGAACGCCCTCGACCCGACCGACTTAGATATTTTTACGAGAGACTGTGATTGGTTCGTAGTTGTGGGCGACCTGAATCCGAAACACCCGTTGTGGAACAGCCTCGGAACAAATCCGGCCGGCCACGTACTATACCACCATGAACAGCAGCACGACCACGCCGTATTTGCATCCAGCTCACTGACGCACTTATTTGTTTATCCGTGTTTTGACTTATTATTTAAAAATATATTTATCGTACATTTTACTTCTCCTTAATAATTAGACCAAATAACTATAGAATATCTTGGATATTGAATATATTACACCAACAACATAATTGATTTAGAAAAACAACAGGAAATTAATTATTTTCTAAACATTAGAAAAATGGTAGGAAATGATAGAACAGCGAACAATTGCATTTTATACACCACACGAATTGTATTTTTCCATCATTTAATTCTTAGCTCTTACAACGATACTGTCTAGTGATGGGCACTATCGAATAGTTGGGACTATCGATAGTATTCGATTATTGGCATAAACTATCGAATATTATTTTACGTGACCGAATAGATTTTTATGCAAAAAATATTCGAATATTTTTCATTCAAATTAAAATAACCGAATAAATAGAATATTTTATTCGAA
>JAIPRL010005406.1:6031-32338 GCA_025469235.1 Pemphigus obesinymphae | reverse complement strand
AAATTCCTTGCCATCCTCATGATTATTCCCCTGTCTTATCTAAACTCAACCTATCCACATTAGCTGACCGTCGATATTCTCAAAACACTGCCTTCCTTACAAAACTTATTTCTTCGGATATTGATGCGCCAACACTTCTCTCTTTAGTTAATTTTAGAGTGTCCTCACGTTTTACTCGTAACAAAACTCCCATTTTATGTCCCTCTCTGTTCAACTAATTACATGTCTAATGAACCAATACATCGGATGATGAAAATAGCAAATGAGGACCCCCACTTCTTTAGTGTGCAAGTTAAATTAGTTTATACTTGTAATTTTAATAAGCGTCAATAATAATTTATCATATTATATATATTGCTATGTTATATGTACCATTTTACCTGGGTGAAAGCCCGTTCATATGTAAAAATAAATTATGTAAAATAGAAAATTATTTAAGTAATTTAATTATAACACTTTTTCGTCTTAATTGTATAAAAACTTATTATTCATGCATTTATACAATTTATCTTCTTTTAAATCTATTTAAGTATTGTTTTATTTTGTATTATTTTTATAACTTCTATTTTACATAATGTAATTTTGTAATTGTACCTATATTATGTTATTACTATATTACTGTATATTGTTAATTGGACTAATAGTCCGTAATTATAAATAAATAAATAAATAAGTAAATCGTTGTCGTCGTCGTTTACCCGTCTAAATCTGAATTTGCGTTTGATGTCGTGACTTTGACTTTGCAGCAGGAAAAAGACCATAACATAAGAAGATTAATATTGTAAAATATACCTACGACTTTTTTTTTTTTTCAACATTTTCACATTTGACACCGAGTGCATATTAGATACATATATGTACCACCTATATATATTATCGCCGTCCTATTATTAACCGACTGGAACTATATTATTATTATTATTATATCGTGTTGTTCCAGGCCAGAAATCGTTGTGGCCAACGACGACTCTCGTCCAAAATTAAACGCGGAACGAAAACATTACGTTTATATACGACGGTGTACCGCCTATTTTAAGATTTAGCATAACCCCTTTTTCGACGCGTTCTACACGGTATTGTGTTTATTAGACGCACAGATTGCGTTAAAATATCGCGACCGTAAGAAGTCAAAGTTTTTTTTTGTCAATACGAAATCATAAAATATAGGTACCTACGATAATTATCAAGTGTTAAATAAACTACAAAAATGTATTTTTCGGTGTCGATCGATCGTAAACGGAAAGCGTGAGAAATCGTTAAAAATCGTCCGAAAATCGTATTCGAGTATAGGTATTCGAGTTGCAAGAACAATATATTATATAGGTAGGTACAATTTGTTTTTAACTTCAGACTAATAAGTATAAATTATAGTGTATATATTATAATCGAATTATAGCTATATTATTATTGTTATTTAATATACTTACAAATTATAATAATAACAATGATTTATAGTGAGGTCAATAATTTTTCGTTGTAAAAATCCTTGATGTCGTTCGGTGTATAGTTTTTAAATTCTCCGACGATAATATTATCGATTTTCTAATTTCGAAATGATATTTTTTTTAATTTTTCTTTTTTTTTTTTTTTGTATACTAGAGTCTAGAACGGATGTGACGCGAGCTAGACGAAGAAAAACTAATATATATATTATTAAAACGTCTGTTCAAATAGATTTAAAATTTTTCAAGAACATTTATTTTTTCTACAATTTCATATATATATATATATATACCTACGCTAAACTTACTACGTGGGTTGTACGTGTACTAATATTCATTTATATAATAATAATAATAATAATAATAAAGTTTATTATAAATATATTATCGTACAAAACGTGCACGAAAATAAAATAAAATACAAGCCAATTTTCACCGAGAGTATAATATATAATTTTTCGGGTAAAGTAAATCCCAAAAATATACATTTGCTCACATTTCTGCGGTCAAGTATTTTAAAATAAATATTAAATTATGCGTTTATATTATTCGAGAGTTTTGCATTCGTGACGGGGGAGGGAGGACGTGAATTTATTCAATAATTTTGAAACATTTAAAATCAGAATAACATCGATCCATTTCGATCAAAAATCATCGAAGTGTCGTGTAGTATAAGTTAATCTACCGCATAATGAAAACATTACGCGTGTCGTCGTCATTGGATCGGAAAACGTTTTTGGCAATGTTTTCGGCCGGAAATGTTTATATCGTATCGAAAACACACAACACGAAGACGCGAGTATAAAATGGAAAGATGTGTTCTTTTTTTTTCGACCGTTCTTGTCGTTTTACTATATTTCATTCGGCCACAGCGTGATCCGACCGTGAAATTGGTGTCGCGAGCCTACGGAATAATGTTCATTAAATATAAAAGTATTCACGGTTTTTTCTTTATACGATTTTGGCAAATCGTCCGCATCAAGAGTGCCAAAACAATGGCAGTGGGTATATAATTTAAAACTTTTAACTTATAAAAGTTCATTTGTGCGATGATATTTGCCAAAAACTCACTCTCGAAGAGATTTTTTTTCATTTGAGATAAAAAAAAAACAAAAAAAACAAATGTATAATGGCGTAAAGCAGTTTTTTTGGGGGGGAGGGTGGGATAAATGTACTAGAATCATACATGATCAGCGAGCATTAACGGTAATTTTTGTAATTTTATACATTTTATAGGTGGAGTAAACCGTCTCAACTGCAGTTTTAAAGACGTACGGGGTGCGGTAGAAAGTTCTCTCTAATTTTAAAAGTCAACAAGAAAAAAAAGTCATACAAATTGTCCGAAATTTGTTATTACGATTTACAGAATCAAAGTTTACATATGTTATAGTTTTTTCAGCTCGTTTTAAAAATTATATCTCAAGTATATATAGTAAGTATCCTCCATTATCAATATAGGTAATGTATACGAGTACAATACAGAAGCAGTGCAAACAGCTTACATTCAAAACGTTCACCAGATTTTTGTACCGTTTGTTTTATCCTCTGAGGATACCTCAAAGTCAAGGTCTTCAAACACCGGTTTAATATTCTGAAATATATCAGGGTTACTTTATATCTAGAAAGTATAAACCACTCGTATACTTTCTGCCTGAAGTGATATAAAGTTTCAGGACATTGATTCTAATGTGTGGATTATCAAATTATGAACGAGTTAATATTTTAAGTGATGTAATTTTTAAACGCCGCTTAAAATCAACCATATTACGTTTAGTTACTTTGATCCTTTAAAAATAAATTTTGGATAAATTTTACGATTTCTTTTCTTATTGAATTTCAAAATTCGAGATACCTTTTTGTCATAATCGAATAGAAAAACAAAAACAGTGATATAAAATCTCTGACACTGCCAATTACGCATAGAATATGTTTTTGAGTTCTCACATAGTATAATAAAATAATTCAAACAATTATATGACGTCGGTGGGAGAGTGTAGGGCAAGGAAGGTATATTTTGTTCAAAGACTTGTATTTTAAGAAGACCTGATGATAAACTATACAAAGTGTTATGTCAAAATAGCAATAGTATATGCAGTGAGGTGTGATTAAAATTCGTTTTAAAATAGGTATGTATAAACGTCATTATATACTTAGAACAATTTATCATACTCGATAAGAATAAAAATGTTTGGATTTTGAAACAATATGTTTTTTCCGGAACTTTGCAAATCCTAACATACAATTTTGTGGCATGATAATTTTGATAAGGAAAAATGTCATGTTCCATATGTTAATAATTTATTATTGATCGACGTTGTATATATAGCAATTATATGACGATAACGAGGAAAGCAAACAGAGAAGAAAAATCAAAAATAGTAGTAAATATAAATACACCCCCCCCCCACTGTAAAAACAAAAAAAAAAAAAATACATAAAATCAATAAATGGGTGTTTAGCCAGGTTAAGTTAACAGATTTTTCATGTTAAATATTTGATATTAAATGTTACCATTATAAATTGCAATCAGTTGTGAGCTCAGAATCAAAAGGTTCAAAATAACTTGACATTTTTTTAAAAAAAAGTGCTTCTTCATACCCAATTTTTTAGCTATACTTGAAATATGCGAATTCACGTAATATTATTAAATGAGTTACAGTGAATCCAAATATTTTCAATTGACTGCGTGATAGGTATTAGGATAACGGTCGACGGTAAAAAGAATCTATAAAAATAGAAAAGAGAATTAAAACCCCTATTGAATATTGATTATTATAAATTATCAATGATACCAGCTTATTAAATAATAAATCTTCAAAAATGTTTAAAAAAAAAAAAAATAATAATAATCGTATAGTAAATAATGTCGTTATGAATCGGCGGGGAAGTGTGAGTATAATATATAAATTAAGTAGGTATACGAGAAAAAAAAAAAAGTCGGATACACGCACACATTTTTTTTTTTCTTTTGGACGCCATTTTTCATGTGTGCAAGCTTTACCGACAAGTATCATTTTTGACGGGTAATTAAATCGAGTTTAAAAATAAACGGGTGTGGTTGTAGAGAGTGCTGGCGTCGACTCTAGTATATAAAAACTGATGTTTTGACGGGTGCGGAGGGCATATTCGCAGCGCAGCTTCAGTTATCTCTCAGCGATCACTCATCGTACAACCGCGGTACGTATTACGCAACCGGTGGTCAATCGTCGGAAAAAGAGGAGTTTTTCTAGTGGAGACACGAGTTATTCTAGTAAAAGCAAAAGTGCGAAAAAAAATGCCGGTAAGACACTTAACTTGACTTTATATATATATATATTTATTATACAGATATTATTTTAGAATTTCGAAAATATATCAAATGTAAAAACCAAAGCAATCGAATGAAAATACAAAATATGAAAAGGTTCTACGTCATATAAAAAAATATTACAGACTGAATCTTGAAAATACTCTCCTGAACATAGTTTACCCATAAATAATACCATTTAATTCTAAGACAACGGTTATAATTATAATTAACAGCTGCACAACATGTTGTGTAATAGGTAGGTATACCTATATGTATACGAAAAGTTACGGGATTGAAGCTGGCTCGGTAATCGGAAAAGGTCACAGATTATTCGTTAGATAATTTTGAGGAAGTACAAATAGGGATTGGAAAAACAATTTTGTGGTATTTTTGGTTGTAGTAAAAAAAATACACACAGACTTAGTTAGAAAATCAAAGAGTTTTTAAATAGTCTAAATATTGTTGAAATTCAAAAGGAAACGATACTTTTCTACTGTTTATACTTGATTCCAAAATTATTTTGAGTTTTAAATTCTCAATTTTTTTTCTATATTGAAGGTGAACATTATTCCTATACCCGCTCTCTTCTATAGAGGTAGACAATTTTTCGGCGTCGTTGAAGACGGGAAAGAAAATTTTTGCTCATTTAGCCACATTCAGCATCATTACCAATGACGCGTTTTCTCTGTAAATTAAATTAAAGAGTATTTTTGATGACCAAGACAATAATTCGAGTCCAGTTTGGTGGTCTTTATTTTTACGAGCAAATGGCGAATATTAAATAGGTACTTCTATAGTATAAAACACCGTCATCATAATGCTAAAATAATTTATTGTTTTTATCTAATTAAAATTCATTATAAAATATCTGATGTATTATTCGTTCTGCTAGAATAAAATATGTAAATACATCAATCTTCATTTCTTTCGGATTATTTCTGTCGACATATATACTCGTATACTAGAAGACGCGATGACGGTATGAAGCTGTTGCAGCAGTGGGAATATGAATCTGGCGGGTTTGCCATTCGTTGTAAATTATAATGAACGCAAATAAAAATAGATTTTTATTACAACGAATACTAATATATGATGGAATACAGTCTCCGGAATATTATCGGATGTAAAATCGATTTTAGAAATACATTTTTCTCCGCTGCACGTTAGTTTAAGGATTTTCACGGCTAAAACAAAATTATAGGGTAATAATCCTGTATGAGCCATTTTCGTTTCGTTGGTCATTCTTCTCTTGTGCAGGTCTAACATTACCACTAATCACTACACATATTGTGGACATTAGTAAACTAACATTTATATATTTTAATGTTAAATATTGGATTTCGTTGAGTGAAGCATAAAAATTAATCAACTTTGCGAAGCAAAATGAACGACTAAATCAAAGTACAAGTTAATTGAAAACATAAACTATCTATAGGTAACTATTCAAAAAAAAATGTAATTAAATAAACAATACCCAATTCATTAACCGTTCGAATTCTTTATAGTTCATTAACAATTATTACGTTTTTGACACGTCCTATATAATATATTGTATAATAATATATTGTTAATATAACTGAAAATATTAAATTAGGTACGTACCATAATCATTTCAGATTCTGAGCGGACAATTTTCCATTAGAGTCTGAAGAAAACATAAATAATAAATGTGATTAGATGTTTATAAAAAGTATTTATTTTTAAATTTTTTCAAAGAATAAAATAATTTAAAAAGTATAACAAGTAATGTTGTATGTTATATTAAATATTTATTACATGTATTACATATTATGTGTATATATATAAGTACTATATATAGTTAACATAGAATTCCAAATGATTTATTCGAAATACTACCCCAGTCTGCATCTTTCTTTTAATATATAATGTTCTTCTTTATAAATAACAAATGTCAACACTGTCAACACTATAGCTGTAATTAAAACGCAATAATAAATCAATAAATGTTGCTTAGAGTAAACTAAAATATTATCCATTAAATTGCAATATTATTCGATATAATGTTAATACGATTTTTCTGGTAAAATATTCAGCATATGAACATACTTTTTAATAATGATATAAAAATAAAAACATGATTCGGCAAAAATAGTTTTAAAATAAATAAGTTATTGTCAATTATTTGTCGAAAATCGATAATTATTAAAAAAAAATGTGTAATTATTATTATACAGCCACGATACTGTTATACGTGTTTGTTGCAAATGTGCATTTACGATTTTGAAATGTGTGCATCGATATTTGATAGTATGTATGTAACATAGAGATTTAAATATAGTTATAATTTAAAAACCTAGAAAAATACTGTTTAAAAATGCATCTATAACTTAAAAACAAAAATAGAAAAACTCTAAAATGCACAAAAACAAAATAAAAATTAATTATTTATGTCATTCAGATACAGTAAATACGTAATATATTTTTAACTAAAAAAAACGTCATAAGTATATGATTTTGTATAAGATAATTTAAATGGCATTATTTTAATATAATTCGGGCTTTAAATTTAAATTTTAATATAACGAATAGTATAGAGATGTACGAGTATTATACACGTAAGCGAAATTAGAAACGAAATTTCGAAGGAGGTAGATGCAAAAAATGATAAGACATTTTCATAACTAGGGGGTCTTTGCATTTCACAAAACTACAGTTGTACAGAATTTAGCACACTTTAGCACATTTTAGTGCACACTTTAGCTATAAGTGCACCCGTTCGATGGAAAGATTGATTATTCTCACGGTTATATATAGTGGAGTGCGTTGAAAGGAATACGAGATCGAAAGGAGATACTATAATATAGTAACTCGAAAGTTTACTTAAATAAAAAAGGCAAGAACATCAATATTGTTTTTTTTTTTTTTTTTAATAGTTTGCATAACAAATTAAGATTCATGACGACATTCACACGTTTGTCGGTCAAGGAGTCTAGGCGAGGGAATTGGTTTCGGACAATTTTATAAAAATCATTGAGTATAGATTCTCGGTTTTCAACTGGCACGATGCAGAATTAAAGAAATAACGTTTTGAATTTCCCAAATTAAGAACAATCGGACAATTCAAAATGATTCTATGCACGTAGTGTCACTAATCCACAATAATGACATACGTATAATATTTGTTTACGACACGGTAACCTGCAGACGGCGATGACCAGGAGTTGAGCTCTTGGTCCAAGAAATATCAGTACTTTTTGACTTACACCGGGTGGTCTGTGATACGATAATGCAATCTAAAGTTATAAACGAACACGATAACGCGTTCTAGGGGAATAAATTGGAAGCGGCCATCGTTTGTCTCGGTCATTATATCGCGCACGGCGTCATTCAGACGTATTATATTTTCAACACGTACGAATCGCGATCTATACGGTGTAGTATACGATACACGAACGATTCTTTTGAAAAATTTTCTGGGATGTCGCGAAATCTACTTTAGATCGACCGGGCCCAAATTTTGTATTCAAGTTCATATAACGAATTCGGACAAGTTTTCAGAATCCTTATTTATATATCATTGAATCGATGGATACGTTGGAAATTGTAGAAAACGCGCATATACCTCTACATTTTCTATGTTACACGCGTGCGATGGAGAAATATTAGAAAATCGTCGCTTAAAATTCCCTTAAGATTATAGTACTATAAACAGTGAATATGTGTGTGTGTTTTTTTTTTAAAAATAATCCGGATGCACCCTACATAGTAATATATCGTGTATATTTTATAACTTCGGTTTTCTTTAGCCGTATAAGGTATAACCAAATATATATAATTATATTATACACGCATATTGTTATATTTTATAAGACAAATTAAATACTTTTAACATTAATTATATATGACTGAATAGATAAATAATTATGGAACTAATTACTAAAAATGTATAGTAAAAATATGTATAGGTATGATTGACAAATAATTTCACGGCACCTCTGCATTAGACTACAGATATCGACGTGTTATTTTTATATTTTTTAAGTGTCATATAATTCATAGACTATATATATATATATACTCGTATAATTTATACACACTAACAATGAACAATAGGTATAACTTACATTGTACTATTATAGACAGCTAGTGTTGGGTATAGTAACGTAACGGACGTTACTCGTTACTGTAACGTAGTGGTTACTTTTTCGAGTAACGTTATAGTAACTTCGTTATTTAATTTTTTGTAGTAACGTAAGAGTAACTACGTTAGTCGTCTGTAAGTAACTTTGTAAAATAACGCGTTACACATTTATAAATAAAAAATACAATTCATTCTAATAAATTCGTCTAAAATTTCCGATGACCCATCAAATCTGAGAAAAGTACATATTTTAAGGATTGTATGATTTTATATAATAAGTTAGGAGTAGGCATTGAACTTTATAATATTCGACTGACGACTATCAGGAAAACTTTTAAAAGATATTTTTGACATTTTATTTTATTATTTTCATTTTTACATAGGTATTTAAAAATGTTGAAAGTAACGTCATTGTAACTAGTTACTTTTAAATTGAAAAAGTAATGTAACTTTTGTATTTAGGTACCTAACGAAAAACTAATCTAGTTACTTTTTAATTTTATAACTAGTAACGTAATTCAGTTACTTTTTAAAAGTTACTTACCCAACACTGATTATAGAATAATGACTATATACACCTATATAGTATTAGGGCCAGCTCAAGATACAGACGAGCTAGACACCAACCTATATAGAGCAGCACTTTCGTAGGGATGGCATTAATATAAAAGTGATCTCTAATTTAAAAGGTTTTTAATATAATTAAAATTAATGATCTTTTTTTCTGCTAATTTGCCGTTTTCAAAGCGATTTTTGAACATTTTGGTGGAAAATTATTACGAATGAATTTTTTTCTTTCTGCTTATTTATTTGTCGGTTTTCAAAATTTTTGGGATAAAATAATGCCTAGGGTCACTAAAATTATAATGTCGGCCCTATATACTATAGTACAATAGTACTGTGTACTAGTACACTATTCATATTTAAAAGGATCAAAATTCAAAATTTAATTTTCGTATGCAGTATAGCACCTATTATAATGTTTAAGACAAATATTTAGATTACCAAAATTCTAAGATTATTATGATTTATATAATATAAATGCAGTTTTTACACCATAAAAATATTTATAAAACATTATTATTACGAAAATGGTATCTGCAGGGATAATATTATCATTGGATTTTACATCTGGAAAAAAGAAATGTGAATTTATTATATGAAAAATTTATAGTATTCAAGTTTGATTCCGACTCTGTATCTCGATTTTGAATAGGTACAAGAATAAATAATAGGGCCTGCTGTTATAATATAGGTTTGCCGATACGGCCACGCAAAAAAATTCTAAGCCCTGCACTGAACCAAATATCATTGATAGAATTAACAATATACAATAATAATCAAATTTTTGACAAACGAATATTTGTTGAAATAATACAGTTTTTATTATTTTAATGTAGATATTGTTAAATTAATAAAAAATGTGTTAATATTAACAAATTAATTTTGTATATTTCACAAAATATCTAAGTTATAGGTAATTTAATAAAATAATTTGTAAAATTAATGCAGATTTTATTATAATAATAAAATATGTTATTAAATTGAAAAAATATTCTGTTTAAATTGACTATTTTGATTAACAAATGAGCGCTTGTTCTACGAAGAAGAAGAAAGAAAGAAATGAACACAAAATATTTATAATTGGTTATTTATAAGTTATTTATAATAACAAAATATTTGTTAATTCAAATAAATTTGTATTCAATTGGACAATTTTCCCCGAGACATTGATAAAATATATTGTTAAGTCAATAATGCGTTTTGTTATTTTACTGTTAAATTAACAAATATTTTATTTCTAAGTCGACAAACATTTTATTGGACGTATCATTTTAACAACCATAAATTATTAAATAATCCATATTTTTATTGAAATCACAGAAATTATATTTGATTCAGTGTGGGTGTTGACGTATACACGCTGATTTGGGTATACGGTTTTGATTTTTTGTGTAAAACGAAAAATAGAAAAAGGTTTTCGACACGTGACCGACCGAAGTCGCACGTTTAAAAATAATAATTGGCCGTCGACGTTACGCGAGACCGTTCCTTAATAATGACTTCCGAAATGCGTTAATACGCTTAACAGCAGCGCACGTCACGTCGAGTGCGATTTTATTCAACGCTAATTTACCGATATAATATTACGTTTATGCGGAAAAACGATTTCGAGGATTTCGAGGATTTCGGGCCGTCAGTCACTTTATTCGTATAAATGACGGACATCTGTAACAATAGTCGGCAAACGACATAAGTACATACATCGAACATTATAACGAAACTAAGGGCAATTTCTTTTAAGTTATATAGTATAGACTCGATAATATAATTTCCTAAGACACTGTGAGGACTGTATAATATATTATGTCACTATATCAGTCTATATGTCAGTATGGAATAATTGTATGGGATGGTGTACAACGGATAGTATATACTTAAGCCATCAAAAATTCAACAAAATAAAGCGATTTGCCATAACAAGAAAAAAAATCTGGATCCACTAAAGTCGATCACAGAGAATGTTTAATGTTTTACCTGTAAGCCTTCTGTACAAGAAATTTGCTATTTCATTTACCTTAGTGATGCACAAAGCAAGACCAAGACCAAGACCATGGCAGTCTTGGTCTTGGTCTTAGTCTTGTCTACTCAGTCTTGGTCTTGGTCTTGGTCGTGTTGACTCAATCTTGGTCTTGTTGACTCAGTAGAAGTCAGATTTAGTCTTGGTCTTGTTGAATGAATCTTGGTCTCGGTCTCGGTAACTCAGTCTTGGTCTTGGTCTAGGTCTTGGTCTTGCAAAATTCTTGCAGCCTTGATTTTTTTTTTTTTTTTACCAAAGTTTTATATAAATAAGAATAAATAATTTATTTATACGTACTCAAGGGGGGATACAGGGAGAAATGGGGGTAATTCCCCCCCTCCGTTCACAAAAATTAATTAGGCAGATACCTGTGTAGTTGACTGTTTCCAATAAACACCGAACTTTCAAGAAATAGTAGATTATCTGTTTACCCATATATTCGATAAACGATAATCATTTCCAAAAACATTACAATAGGATAATGATGATTACATTACGAGAAATCTGTAGATTTGGTGTGGAATTATAAATAATGTATAACAAGAAAAAAAAAAGTAATAAATAACGTATTTTAATTCATTAATTTTTATTTTATTTAAAAGCAAGACTTGCAAGGGTCTTGCAGTCAAGTCTTGGTCTTGGTCTTGGTCTTGCGATTTAAGTCTTGGTCTCGGTCTTGGTCTTGCATACATTTTTATTTCTGTCTTGCTATGAAATAGTAAAATCAAGACTGCAAGACCAAGATCGAATTTGCCCATCACTAATTTACCTCGAAAATGTATTCTTCTCGAGTTGATACATTTCATACGCTTGAAAACATTATATAGTTATTATGACATGAAAATTAATTATACAAAAAAAATATATATATATATATATCTAAGCCAAAAATTCATTAATATTACTATTAGGACCTAAAATATTCAACTCTCTAAATTAATTAAACGTTAAAAAATTCTCAAGAACTAATATCCAAGCTGAATATAAATAAATATATATTCATACATATATATATAGTATAATATCTCGTATTCATATAATTAGAACGAAATGCCGCGTTAATTTAATTATTTATTTTTTCTCCGTTTTTACTATGTTGTTTATTTATTTATTTATTTATTTATTTATTTATATTTATTTATATTATTACAATATTATATTTGATGTAAATACTGTATATTAGTAAAATGTAACCAAAATAACTAAATCGCCATTATTATAGCTCTCTACCTGCCGCTCAAACTTTGCTCATATAGGAAGTAGATATTAACCATATAATAATTTTCAGTATGATATTGTATCGTACGATTATATTTTAATAAATATGGTTGTATATACGAGGAAAAAAAAACGTTTCCGAAAACGTATAGTTTTATCACTATTTATTTATAATATTTTTACGCGAATTTTTTTAAAAAAAAAACACGTATATATGTATAAATATAACACACACACACACACACACACACACACACAATATATCATATAATATTACGATGATAATCCATATGAACGATGAAAAACATATTATATACTCGGTCGGAGCGGTATAGTTGGCGGCTTTCGCGCGGGCCAGCTTTTGCCAATTTTCGACTTATTTCTATAGGGACGGAAGAACACCCGTGTTTATCACGTTTGTTGCCTGACGTTGACTAATATTGTAATCGTTATAGTGTGAATTTCAGTGTTCGGAACGTTCGCGTAGAAAATTCAATTCGTTCGCGTTCGCGTTCAAATGTATTTTTATAAAAAGAGCACGTTCACACTCGCTATAGGTTCTTTAAGAAAAAAAAAAAAAAATTAAAAGGGCCGTTCATTTTGATACTAATCGATTAACTATTAATTATTTTCTCATATAGAAAAAAATTACCGATTTATATGGAAACTATCCGTTTTCGTTTTATAGCGGTCCCAAGGAAATTTCGATTTTCAAGTATATTATATGGAAATCAATAATAATAAGGTTTGTAGAGTAGTATGAACGTCGTTCACGTTCTATTTGACAGAAACCATTGGCGTTCGTGAACGTCGTTCTTTCCAAACACTGCGCTGAACCAAATATCATTGGTAGAATTAGCAATATGCAATAATCAAATTTTAACAAACGAATTTTTTTTGAAATAATACAATTTTATTATTTTAATGTATATAATATATATTGTTAAATTATTAAAAAAAATGTGTTTACAATAACAAATTAATTTTGTTGTAAATTTCACAAAATATATATAAGTTATAATTTAATAAAAATAATTTGTGCAATTAATAAAAATTTTATTATTATAATAAAATATGTTATTAAATTGAAAAAATATTCTGTTTAAATTGACTATTTTGATTAACAAATGGGCGTTTGTTCTACGAAGAAGAAGAAAGAAAAAAATGCACACAAAATATTTATAATCGAATTAGGTAACGAAATATTTGTTAATTCAAATAAATTTGTATTCAATTGGACAATTTTACCCAAGACATTGATAAAATATATTGCTAAATCAATAACACGTTTTGTTAAATTAACAATAAATATTGTATTTCTAAATCAAAAAACATTTTATTGAACGTATATTAATAACCATATCATTAAATTAATCTATAGGTATATTTTTATTGAAATCACAGGTATATTTGGTTCAGTGTTTATAAGAAGAACACGTTCTTAAAAAAAAAAAAAAATTAACGCGTTCATCTATGGTCGTTCGTTTTGATCAATCGATTATTAAAAAAATATACATTTTTCTTAGATACAAAAAAAGTACCGATTTATAGAAATTATTTTTGTCATTTTATATCGGTCCCAAGGAAATTCGACTTTAAAGTATTATATCGAAATCTATAATAATATGGTTTATAGAGCGAAATCGTAAAACACTTTAATTTAATTTGAACGGCCCGAAAATCGTTCGAATTCCATAAAAAATATGAAAGTCGTTCACGTTCTATTTGACGGAAACGAGTGACGTTGGAAATAATTTTTTTTTAGGGGAAGGGCAGTGTTTTAATTTGGCCAACTGATTGAACTTTTTGTAAAAGCGGTCACACGTTTAACAATTAACAATTTTGGCCGACTGCAAACATTTCCCTAAAATACTTCTTTAAAACTGTAAATATAATAAGCAAAATATAAAAAAAAAGGTCACACAACAATATTGGAAATACTTCTTTAAAACACCGTAATAATAAGCGAATAAAAAAAAAAAAAAACTTATTTTTCTCTTTTGAACCTTACACACACACGATAACAGCCGACTGACGACAAAATACGATTTGGCCGACTGAAGGAACTTTGGGGGGGGGGGGCAGCAAATCCCCTCCCTGCCACCGTTATAGTTACGGCACCGAGTGTCAACACAGCGGAAATTGTTTTTCATTCATACTGCGAAAAATTGACGGTTTTTTTTTTTTTTTTATCTCACAATTTAAAAAACTCGACATATTGAACCATTAAACGAGCGTCAGCGTATATTACGCCGGAGAGTCGTTTATGTGTCGGGAGTGGACAGCCCGAAGAGACACGTTAAAAATATACTCGAACATTCATAAAAATGCGTTATTTGTGTTCGCGTACATATATATATAATATTTAATAATTATATCTTTAACGCGCTTATATATAATATATAATAAGAACGGCATATAAAACGTTTCCACACGTCAAACCGAGTTTTTTGCAGATTAGTACGCGTAATAAAAAAAGAAAAAGAAAAATCGAATAAAGAACGCTACACTACAATAATATATAATATAGTTCACGGAGATCTGCGCAGACACATCATATCCAAGTGGATGGGATCAATATACATACATCGAAAAAAATATCGTTGACAATATTAACAATGTAATATGGTCAATATGGTTAATAATGTTTCAGTTGTTGTATAGCATAGGTAATATCTTGTTTAGTTGATCATATACTTATTGTAGTAATAATGTAACATATTATCAATTTGATGACTTACATTGTTAGTGTAAAAAATACATTGTTGATAATATTATTATCAAATGAATAATATTGCCGTGTAAACATTTATGATAATTATTATCTATTATTTCTGCAATAGTCAATATTATTGGTGACTAGCGTCTGCTGATAATAATGTACGAACGTTTTAATAACCGCCATTCAGCCATTGTGCATGTGTTTCAATTTAGTTTATTATTTTTATTAATATGTTTATAATATTTTTTGATAATACTAAAAAATCAATTTAATAATAAAATGTTGTTCCCTCTATATCAACAAGATTATTGTCAATTTAACATATATTTTAATTAATATGATTGTGGTTTTTCTTTCAGTGATAGGTATATGGAGATTGTATATAATTAATATACACTATACATTATAGTTGTTGACTACAGCTAAACCATAAAAATTTATATACACATAAAACAACATAATGTTTATAGCATTCATTCGAATAAATTTTCGAGTAGGTACGGGACTAGAATATATATGGTCCAGAGTGGTGGAATATTATTATTATTATTACCCGCGTATATAGTGGCGTATTTTCAATTTTTATCAGGGGTGAGGGGGGGGGGTTTAAGACGTTATAATTCACATAAAAAAAAAAAAAAAAACAGAATTTATTGTTTCGATACTGAAATTTACCGACGGGCGACAATATAATTAATAGTTTATTCTAAAAAAGATCCTAAAAAGAAATTATATATTTTGATGATTTTTTTTTTTGCTTCTGGGGGAGGGTCAGAACCCGGCACCCCCATCATCCCTCGTAAATACGCCACCGGGCGTATACCCCGAACTGTGCCTAGAACCGGATTAAGACCTTTGAAAACCAAAGGCACACTGCTGCACACGTATACCGGTAAATACGATCGACAGTATAGTGGGATTTTAACCTCGGCTTTTTTTGATATTATACGATTGAGCACGCTCAATATTTTTAAACGTTCCAAACGTTGCCGATAAAAAACGTCCGCTGTTTTTCGAAACGTAATATTGTTTTAGAAACAATTCTTATTATTATTATTATTATTATTATTATTTTTTTTTAAATGAAAACTAGATAAATATAATATAGAACAAAATAAAACAAAATTGTTATACATGACATAAAACATGTAAGTATACGCGTAAACTTGTAATTATTATTATATACATATAGTATAGGTATCATTATATATTTTCAATTTTCCCGAAATTACCTACGCGAACTAGTTATATATAGTTATTCTGTACTAATAGTACGCCATACCTGGGCCCATGAGCGGTTCTATGGGGGGGGGGGAATCTCCTTAGTCATAAGAGGTTTTTATATAATATATTTATACTAAGTATAAGTTTTTTCCGAAAATGAATTTTTTTTTTTTTTTGCTTATTTTTATCAATTTTTAAAACTGATCCCCCCCTCCCCCAAAAAAAAATAAAGAAATAAACTCCTATAGTTCGGCCATTGGCTGGGTCTAAAGCCTAAAATTATGTGTACTACGATATTTTAAAATTGTGTATAGTATTTGCGTACCAGCTATCATTAAAAATAATCGATGGGAAATGGAAATATATCTTACGCAACTAATTCCCATAATATTATTAAGAACTAGATTATAGTTTTCGCCCGATTGTTTTTAATAATTCTTAATATCCGTTTATCTACAAAATTTCATTTTAAATTTATGAGTCATGAATTCAATTTTTTTTTTAGTAAATTATTACCTGCCTCGAGTCTGCAACTGTAAAATAGACGTCGCTCAACGTGCGTACTTTACGAAGACGAGAATTAAAATTATTTTTATAAAATTTCACGTTCCTAATGTCTCAACGTGTGTAAATAATAGTTCCATCTACACGTCCACGTACAATTATCCCGATCCAATTTAATATAAACAATTTTCGGGATATTTTATAAAAAATTTGAATTTTTAAATGCCTTTTAAATTTCAATAGTATTTTATAAACGGTAGGTACTATTATGTAACATTGTCACATTTTTCATTATTGTTTAAAAAAATATAGATAAACGCTCTATACGATCAATATCCGAAGTTCTCTCAGTAATTATTTTTAATTATGTCTCCTCGATAAGATATTTTCGATTAGGTATCTACTTTAATATATAACTCAATAATTATATCTTGAAAATTATGTTTTTATTTCAAATATATAATAAATTACCTACTTATTTAATATATATATATATATATATTTTTTTTTAATGCTCTCCGAGGAAATAGTTAGTAAAAGTAATAATTGTCTTTCTTATTTTGATATTAAAACTAAGTGTTTACAATAATATAGTATACCTATTCTGCAATGCTGTGCACATATAGCGAGCTATACCTATTATTTTTTACACAAACGATGTTACACATACGATGTACGAGGGAAGCATGAATTTGGGAAAATGCATGTATGTTAGTTGTTACTATAGGGCTATAATAAATAATAACTACGCACATTGATAATATCGAAAAATAAATAAAAATCTAAAGATTCATATCGGTATTATATAAATATTAAATCAAAAATTGTTCGAAAAACCTCAATTTTCAATATTGATTTATTGAATTTTCATATCTGCTTATAGAGTCTATCATAGAGATTCACCGCTATATAATAATGTACCCATTTAGAACGAATTTGCTATCAAAAAAGCTCTTTACTTCAAAACTCCTGCTCGACTTCTTTACCCGGAAAATTTTTTACAGACATAAAAAATACAAATGATGTTAAAACCAATAGGTACATCCGATTCGCTCCGAATCTATAAATAAGTTCTTATATACCTACGCACTTTCATTCGACTTCTCTGGATTGTAAAATTTTTCTCGTATCGTATTTTAGATTTGAACATCGAATGAAAATGTTTATTTCATTAAAAAAAAAAAAAAAAACCCATCATTATTGCGTCATACGTGTATAAATAAAAAAAAAAAAACATGTATCTACTCGTATAATACGGTAAATATATAACGATATAATATCAGCATATAATATATGCGTTTTTATTGAATTTGTTCGAGTCATATTTTTCCGGAGCAAAACAATCTATATTATATGATTATGAAATGATATGCCTTTTGTACATTTTCTCTATATATTTTATCCTCAACCTGCGTCCTTTCCGTAAACTCGTGTAAATGCAACCGAGACGTTTACCTGCGCTTGAAAAGCGCGTCCGTCACGAATGAACGTAAAATTCAGTAAAGTATGATTATACGTATGTTACACGTATCGAGAACGATTATTATCGGATATTAAATATGTTTACAATTTTATGGTATAAAGTATAAACGCGTTTAACGTATACAGAGTCGTTAATATATATATGCGCCTATATAGGTCCCAGGGTCATTTTGTTCGATGCGTTTACACTATCGTTTACAGTACACTATATAATATATTATATAGACATGCACGTTGCGTATATGATTTTTTTTTTTTTTTCGAAATTATCTATACTTTATTATCTTTTTTTATTACTGTATTATTATTTTTATATAAAACGTTGTACGGCGGCCAAAAAAAACGATCGTCTGTTTTCATTAATTTTGCTGCGGCGGCCGTCCGTGATTTTTTTTATTATTAACGTATATATACACGGGAGCGGGTCTCTAAAAATAACGGCAAATGCACGCGTTAATAATCGACGCGGTCCAACTCATCGACGGTCGAGCGAATAGAAACTAGTGATGCACAAAGCAAGACCAAGACCAAGACCATGGCAGTCTTGGTCTTGCTCTTGGTCTTGACCGTGTTGACTCAATTTTGGTCTTGGTTTTGGTCTCGGTAACTCAGTCTTGGCTTGTTCTAGGTCTTGGTCTTGCAAAATTCTTGCAGCCTTGATTTTTTTTTTTTTTTTTTTTTTTAACAAATTTATATAAAAAATAATAAATAATTTATTTATACGTACACAAGGGGGGATACAGGGAGAAATGGGGGTAATTCCCCTCCCTCCGTTCACAAAAATTAATTAGGCAGGTACCTGTGTAGTTGACTGTTTCCAATAAACACCGAACTTTCAAGAAATAGTAGATTATCTGTTTACCCATATATATTCGATGAAGGATAAACGATAATGATTTCCAAAAATATTACAATAGGATATTGATGATTACATTACGAGAAATCTGTAGATTTGGTGTGGAATTATAAATAATGTATAGGTACCAAAAAAAAAAAAAAATGTAATAAATAACGTATTTAATTCGTTAGTTTTTATTTTATTTAAAAGCAAGACTTGCAAGGGTCTTGCAGTCAAGTCTTGGTCTTGGTCTTCGTCTTGCATTATAAGTCTTGGTCTCGGTCTTGGTCTTGCATACATTTTTATTTCAGTCTTGCTATGAAATAGTAAAATCTTGATCTTGGTCTTGTTAGCTCTAGTATACAGTCTTGGTCTTGGTCTTGCATTTTTTGCGAGACCAAGACCAAGACCGAATTTTCCCATCACCAATAGAAACGTATTATAGTGTGTGACAATATCGTACGTCAAAATCACGTGAGTAGCGGTGTTTGACGGATCGATCCGAATGTGTGTGTTTATAGGCGAAGAACAAGGAACAAGAACAGGAGGTGTTGGAGTGGATCGGCCAAGTGCTGGGCGAACCGATGCCGGCCAACGTGCCGTACGAGGACCAGCTGAAGAACGGCGTCGTGTTATGCAACCTGATCAACAAGATTTGTCCGGGTTCGGTGAAGAAGATACAGGCCAAGGGCACGAACTTTCAATTGATGGAGAACATTCAAAGGCGAGTATCACTATTATATCATGTTACGCGCATAGTATATTAAATTCATATAAATATGATGACATTTTCGAATATCGAGTTTATTTATTTATTTATTTTTTAACGCACTACCGGAGCGTGCGAAATTCGTTTACAAATAATCTCCAGTTACAATAAATATGATGAAATAAATGGACAACGCGATATAACAATAGCGTTCCGTGGCACTCCGGTCCCTATTTTCCAATATTATCGTAGTGGTGAATCTATATAGGGAGTCAATGTTGGAGGGGAGGAATCGGTTTCGAAAATTGATAAAAATAAGCAAAAAAAAAAAAAAAAAATGGTCTTTTTCCGAGGGAACTTATATGGTATAAATAAATATTACGGAAAAACTTCTCGTGACTTTGGCAAGATAATTTCCCCCCTCCCCCGCCCCCGTAGTTCCGCCCTAAATATCATATACGGATATATATAATATTATCTTTGAGCGAATCCTCAGTAAATTAAATACATATCGTGCGTTCATCTTCTGCGAACGTCAATTCTTATATTATATAGTTACCCTGTAAGTATGCGTTTGAATGGTGGAATATATATATATATGCATATATGCAGTGTTGGGTAAGTTTACGTTACTAGTGACAAAATTAAAAGTTAACTATAGATTAATTTTTCGTTACCTAAATACAAAAGTAATATAGCGTTACATATTACTTTTTCAATTCAAAAGTAACCAATGACGTTACTTTCAACTTTTTTAAATATGTAAAAATGAAAATAATAAAATAAAATGTAAAAAATATCTTTATTTTTTTCTGATAGTCGTCAGTCGAATATTACAAAATTCAACATCATGTCTAGGTACTCCAACTTATTATATAAAATCACACGAAATTATCGTTAAAATATCTACTTTTTGCAGATTTAATGGGTCATCGGAAATTTCAGACGAATTTATTACAATGAATTGTATTTTTTATTTATAAATATGTAACGCGTTATTGTACAAAGTTATTTACAGATAACTAACGTAGTTACTCTTGCGTTACTACAAAAATTAAATAACGAAGTTACTATAACGTTACTCGAAAAAATAACCACTACGTTACAGTAACGAGTATAACGTCCGTTACGTTACTATCCAACACTGTATATATGTAAACAGCAGATATTTGCTAGGTAATATATATTATATGTATATTATGTATATTGATATTTTTCTGTGATAATTAAATATCATTGCATATGCGAATCCTGTTCGAGTTTAAATATTGATTTTTGTAGGTACCTATCCTGTACGAATTCAGAGTGAAAATATAAGGTTCTATGACAAAATACGCAATCGTACAGGAGAGCGTTTTTAAGGTTTGCCGGACAAATCTTTTATGATTCATATCGAAAAATCGAGCGAGTTTTCTTTAACAATATATCACGCAAATATATACTATACCTATCCGCTTAAACGAATTCATTAAAAATAAAGACTGTTTGGAAAAATAATAGGTTCTATATAAAAAATAACCCCGTTTTACTCTAAATGTATTCAAAGTTTAAACATAGATAGAACCTTTTTACTCTATAATAAATTTTGATAATTTCGATCAGTGCAGAGACCAACATATTATTAAAATAAGAATATACTGTGTAACATGTACAATTATTTCAAATGTATTGTATCGATTTTCTTCCGCGAATTCAGAAGAGTGATAGGTACGTACTTACTTTTATGTTGTACGTTAAATATTGATACTATATTCACACCACAATTTTTTCTTTCATATTTTACAATCTAATTATATAAAATGATGCATTTACGATGATGCGGTGCTCGAAATAAACCGGAACGGCGTTCCGGCCCGTAAAATGGCCTTTGCGTCGGTCCCGGTCGGTGAAAATCGGTATTTATAAGAATATTCATAATATGTAGGTAGGTAGTCGTTTGGTATAGCTCAGATACATTTTACTGTCAAACGAAAATCAAGAGTAAAGAGGGTCTGTTTAATAAAAGCCAAATTAATAAATTTACGAATTTCAAAGGCACGGCTAGAACCTTTTTGCTTTGTGTATCTCATTCGTTATTTAAACGATTTTTAGCTTGAAACATGCACCATTTAAAAATTAATATGAATATACAAAAGAATGAAAATCTAAAAAAAAAAAAAATGATGCGCAACCTTTTTACTCCGAGGCCGCGAAACGGTAATTTTTCTACGTATATCCTGTGTTAATTTATTAATGGAAATCTCTAATAATCTTGTTTATAATCGTATTCAAATCAACTGAAGACAGATGCACACGTGTCCGTATAATATATATATATTCATATGGTATAATCCAAGTAGAAACAAAAATATTTAACAAACATATAAATTTAAGATATAGGTGACAACACTTATGAAATATGAATTATAAAAGATAGCAATAACAATAAAAAGCTAAATATAGTAGCGAATTCGCATTTCTTTTTCCGATTCGGACAGCCAACGGACGGCGTCCCCTTCCAATACGTGCAAACTTTTCATACCTCCAGGAAAATCGTATGTCGGGCACTCTTCTACAAGGTGTTTCATAGTCTGGATCATTCCATCAGCTTCACATAATTCTGAGTCTTTCAGTTCCCATTTCTTCAACAGATGGTTTGATCTACCTTGTCCGCAGCGAAAGCGGTCGAGTCTCGACCATTCTTTCCTTGGTAAGTTAAATCCTGGAAGCTTAAGATCCGGCTCCTCAACCAGTTCGTAATTATAAGGCTTTTTTGTACTCCATTCTTTTTTCCATCGATCTTTGATGGTAAGGTATAATATAATAATTGATGACTACATCCGGAAATAGAATTTACCATATATTCCTGTAAAGACGAATATAGCTATCGAGTTTACATTTCCAACCAAATACAGAACTTGCAAGTTCCAACCCTAAAGCCACGGTCACATGGTGATAGTAAAACGCGATAGTAGTTGCTTGCGTGACTACGTAGCTGCTATCGTGTACGAGAACTATCATCTATCAAGAGGCGTGTTTTCGCGATTAACCAAATGTATTTTGGTTATTGAATTTTATATACAATCGGTTATGGTTATAATAATTTATAACCGATCAAATGTAGTGGTTATAGATAAGACAAAATAATATAACCTGGTTAATCGCGAAAACACGTCTATGCGCATGCATGATAGTTGATAGTAGAAATCGCAATAGTAACTGCTATCATGTATACGCAAATTATCACACTATCGCATACTATCACATTATCATTTTGTTTTTGTAGCCTTTTGGATCTTCGACAGCTAACTCTTTTAACAGTGCACCAAATTGATTTCTACGTTTAATCCATTTTTTAACCCAAATCCCGAATTTTCTTTTAATAACAATTCATTCTTCGATTACTCGTACAATATAGCAACCTCGACTTGTTCGCAGATGACATTTTAAACTCATAAAAATCAATAAAAAGCTTCAACAAATATAATTTTATTTACAATCAAAAAACCAATTACAAACACCATATTATGATAGTTGAACTATCACAGTCTATCACGTCTAATGGTAAAATCGGTGTGAACACCATAATGATAGTGATAGTACACTATCGTGATAACGTCCATAGTATCTACAATCGCGTTTTACTATCATCTTGTGACCGCGACTTAAGTAATCGGTAAGATAATATGTTATATTATTATATTATCAGTAGGTACCTATAGGCGACTTAAATAATATTATAATACTGCGCCTATATTTAAATGAAAACGCACACAGTATTAAATACGAATAATATGAAAGAAGTTAGTTATAGCATATATTATATGTCAATTAAAAAAATTCTAATTAATTTCAATGACTGCAGCAGTATATAGTATATGAAACGACGACAATCGTTCGGTAATATAATTATATTATATTGCACGTATATACTCGTATAACGTAAAAAAAAAACTCAATTTTTAAACACAATAGTATTTGGTACCTATTCTTGGTATTGAAAATTATACAAATTGTAGAACTGACATGAATTATGATTCATAAGAAAGTCGAATATTAAAAAATAATCGTTTACACGCGTGTTTACCTTTTTTTTCTTTTTTTTTAACCGTATTTTTATTATAGACATATTATAATAGTTTAAATAAATATTCCGTGGTAAGAATAACCGAAAAAAAAAAAATTTACAAACGCGCCTGTATTGATAATATTATATATTATAAAACTGCAGATATTTGGACTATATACTGAACGGTGTAATTACTTTTGGCAAATAATCTTTTCCAGTAAAATTTTAAAATGTTCAATGTTCAATGTTTTATATAAGTAAATTTTTTCGGGTAGAAGGAGTCGAACAAGAGTTTTGGAGTATATAAAGAGCTTTTTTGATAGCAAATTGGTTCTATAGTTGATACTTCGAAGATATAATTTGTTTTTTTAGCGAAAAGGAAAATTACATTTTATAACGGAAACAGTTTATTATAAATGAAAGGGCGAAATAACAAAATGACACATAAAGTTATTATACGGTGTTTATACCTATTTTGATTTTTGATTTTTCAATAGTAATACCTATTATTGTACCGAACTTTGCTTACAATCGTCCTCCGAACGTAACGATCTCAAAATTTGAAATAATCTTATCCGAGGACCACGGAGACCAACTTTTATCGTCATGTACCTGGACGATTCTTTTAATATTGAAAAGCCATTTTCCGTTTTATAGAAGTGAGCACATGAGTTAGGAGGCAACCGTGCAGTGCACATTTCCTCCTAAAAATTATATTTTTATTTGATTTATAAAAGTAATAGTAATTAAAATGTATAATTAGTGTAATTAAATAAATATTAAATTTTAATTTAATAATAATTTTTCGTTGATTATTTAAAATATTATATTATTATACGATTATACACCTTACACCTTTACATATATAGTGTACATACATTTTCATGTATCATTATTTTCATAAATTAAATATATTTTAAATTTTCATCGTAGCGATACTTTATATAGCAAGGCGAAATGGTTCTTCAATTGTTTTTTTTTCCGTTTTTTAACCTGCTCCGCCTTGGAAAAAGTGCCGCCTAGACGCCGCCATAATTAATTATTTGAAAACAATTCGTCAATACATTAATAAAGAATTACTATTAGAATAAATTAATATAATTAGAAGTGTTATAAATTCCAAAAAGAGCCTCGTTTAGTATTATTTTTAATGGAAACGAAAATCAAAGCATTTTCAGTTTTAGCAGAACAATCCCTATACTTGTCTAATATGGTCGATGTGAATGCATTTACAATGATTTTTTTTTTTTAATAGCATACATTATATATAACTATGTATAAAATAAGCAAAAAGACATATTTTCGATCTTTACGCGTAAATCGCATATTATATATATATCAGTTAAATATGTGTCCACGAAAAGTTCTCCTTTTTTCTAGTTATATACCTATACTTGAAAAAAAAAAAAAACATTTTTTCCGGTATATTTTTATTATTATTATTATTATTATTAGCAAAAGAAAAAAATCATAGATTTTTCACTAATTTTCCGATTGAACCAATATTATAAAGATTTACTTTGAAAATTTACCGACTATATAAGGTAGGTATGTATTATAATTGCCGACTGGGACTTAATTTTGCCGGCTTATTTCCTGAGGTGATTCCGTGGCACGTTTCTGCTTCTATATCCTTTCATATAGTATAATATGTTTAATCGATGGCGGGAATGCGCATAAAATAGTAATAATAAATAATAATACTTTACACCACATTTTTTTTTATTAAATTAAAGATAACAAATCCGTTGTCTAAAACTTCATACCAAACCTATATAAAACTACGATTTGTTGGACTTTATCAATACCGTATATTATCTATTATCTATATATATACATATAAGTAGATAATCAGTGGTTGAATTGGAAAAAAAAATAAGGACGGACTCTGAGCTTAGTAAAAAAATCTGCGTTCCGGGACATATCGTTAAAGAAAAAGTAAGACGTGGGGGACTTTGTCCCCCACACCCCCTATCCAAAGTTTCTTAACCAGGGGACATTTGTAAAAACATTTTAGATTGTATTATATAACATGGATAGAATAGAAAAATCCAAAATTTTTTTACATCATTGTTGGGGGGTTACATATTTTCAAGAAAGCATAGTTTGAAGATTATTCATTACCTATATATATATGATACGCCAATA
>JAIPRL010005405.1:0-32353 GCA_025469235.1 Pemphigus obesinymphae | reverse complement strand
GAATATAAAAAAAAAATAAAAAAAAAAATTAAAAACAACACACGACGTCCATTATAATTTCCCATTCAAAAAACACATTCGTGGTTTTATAGCCACCTGGCTCGGTGCCTGTACTCGTCTCGCTTCTATTTCCATACGTATTATATTATACTGCAACAATCCGTTCGGCCGCGCGTTTCTTTGTTTCGGTTCGACCGGCACACAATATAATATACTCGTACAACAATAATAATAATAATAATAATAATAATACACCTACCTACCCGTTAACACACACTGGTCTTCTTTCTGTGTCCAGACCGCTGCGATAGATACGATTAGACGATTGCGGACGTTGTACATACGACTTTTTCCAGATTGCGGACAGTGTCGGCGGCACATCAAAGCACATTAAAATACGGGTAGTACACTAAAACACGTTTGGGGCTTTTATCCACCGTCGCCTCCTCCAAAACAGACTATTGCGTACGGTTTTTTAACGAGACGCTGTCAAGTTTATACGTCCCGAATTAAAAAAACACAAGGACCGAAGAAGGGGAGTGCGTAAATACCCGCAGGGTGCTATAAACGTTTGAACATTATTATAATATTACATAGATCTGGGGACTTTTATTTATCGAAACTATACACATGCTTTAAACGGGACATTTACTTTCATTATATTCGTGTGGTCTGCATATTTCTGGACGTAAGCAGGCTTTAGGGGATGAAAAATATGTCTGTATCCGGAGGTGAGGGTGCTAACCTCCCAACCATAAAAATCTATCGTCGCCTCACGAGTGTAATGTTTGTAGGAACACATTATATTCCGACTTCGTCATAATATATAAATATCTTCTTACATTATATTAAGTAATAGTAAATATGTTAATTTTAAAGTGTACCTCCTAGTCAAATTACAGATCTTATCATTATATACACTAAATTGACAAATAAAAAGTGTATTTAAAATAATATCTGTAACATTCGAATATGTAACGTATCGATTTTTATAGTTTAAATTTTTACATGAACTTGGTTGGACCCGGATTGAAGAAGCTTTTTACTATAGGTATATAAGAAGTTTTACTATATACCTACTACTACACTCTTACTCTAGGCTATACGATATAGTATGCAGACTTCCAAGTAGTAAAAATAATAAATAGTTTTATACTCAACAATCTGTACAATCGGTAGATATTAATTTACAATATAATAATATAAAATAATATAATATTTCTTTACAAACTGTATGTATTACATGTTTCTTAAAATTCTCAATTCAATACATACATATAGCTTTTCCAGACGTTTTATAGCGATTTTTTTAAAACTATATCCACAATAGCGGTCTTGAATAATATTTATGTTATATGTATTATCAAAAACCTAATTTACAGATGGTCCGCAATCGTATATGGCCGGCCACAATAATAATAATATATTAGCGAGACGGGCAAGTGTTTTTATTTGTATTGTCGACTTTGTCAACTTCCTCAAACACAACTGCAGACACTACCGCGAATACACGATATATTAGAATATATTTTTGGTTTTTCCCCCGTGCTTTATCGCCGACGCAGATTCCCACGGTGGTCAGCGTCGCCGTCGCGGACAAAAAAAAAACACGTGGTCGATCCGTGCGCGACCGCCAGAGCTGTTTTATCATCACGAGGCCGATGGATATAACACCGATCATATAATGCCCGTTTCGTTATAATTATCTCATCGTATATTATGGTTTATACTATATATAATATATATATATATGTATGTACTGGTATATTATAATGCAATATGATGCATTATTATCAATGATCGTTATTATAATTCATTGCGATCGATCGACACATTATCAATTAATCGACCGAGCAACGACCGGACAAAATATTGACTATAGCAGGTACGTTCTACTGCGGTTTTATCGCGTCGCGGTCGATAGAATAATTAATCGATCATTTTTTTTTTTCCCCCATTCGCGAATCCACCGGCAGAAATTACTCGTTGTTCGATTTTGTTTTATCGTGAAATTCGTATTTAAATATGATAAAAATACCAACTACATAATATTGCACCACAGTATTATTATAACATACGCATATTATATTGAATTAGGTACCTAGGTATAAGTTCGGTGTATACGGTATACCTCTCGCGGTTCATTGTTTTTTGTGATATATCAATATTATACACGAGCAGATTTTTACAATATAACGAAATAAAGCGTCTAAAAAACAAGAGTATTGTATAACTATATAATACATTTAACATTATAACGCATAGTGGTGGCACATGTACGTGCGTTGTACATATTCGTATTTTAGCAGCGTTATGGCGATTCGTACGTATCGTATTTGTCGAAACAAAGAAAAAGAAATCGTATGTACTTAGATGTTTTTATCGTCATTATTAGCGAGTTTAAGTAATCGACAAAAAACGTTTCGTATAGGTATGTATAGGTATGGTAGGTATATATTTTGGATCGTGTGTAGAATGTGTAGATGTTTGAATGTCAAATTAATGTTGTGACGAATTCAAAATAAGGCCAATAATATACGTTTATTTGGAAAAAAAAAATAATAATAATAATAATTATTTTTGAAATTCCCAACAGGTTTGTTTCGAAATTATTAATCAATTTCCATTGCGTGTAAAGTTCAAACTGAAATTTGTACGGAACGAACGACTTTAATGAGGTTTTTGCATTTGATCTGATGCTAAAATATTGTTATGAATTATAAATTATAGTAGGTATCTACTACTGAAAATGTTTAAATCGTCCAAAATAACATTTTTTAATCGACTCATTAGATGTTTTAAATAGCAATTAGGTATGTACACTAATATTAGTAATTACATTATCGCTGCAGCCGTATAAACGCGCATCATAAACGTTCGACGTGTAACCTACACGTCAAAACCAAAGCGATTTATATAAATATCTGTTACGTTATGCGGTACGATATTATATTATGCGTATAACATAATAAGCTCTATAGTGGTTAGGAATTATTTGGATAATAGGGTTTTTTTTATTTTTTTTTTTTTTAAACCCAAAAATATCGTGATATAAAAATCCATTTCATGCCGTTCTGTAGATAAAAGGACTATTTTTATTTTGCATATTTTTACATAATATTTCGACATTTTTTTTAGCTTTTACGGTGTACCTAACTATAATAATTTACGATTTTACGGTCATATTTTGTTTATTTAGGGTATATTTTGGCGTTATTGTTGTAACGGAATATATTATGTATTTTCGTAAATATAATCAATATACTTCAATAAAAATTAAAATTGCCGTTTCTTTTTGTATAGTACATATTATCCCACACCCTATTCGTATAAACGGATCAATATCAAGAATCAAGATACTTGAATGCAAGTCACATTATGTAACCTAATAAAACTTCCTCCTCTTCATATAATACCTATATAGTAGGTACCTATATACGGAGGAATTATATTGTTTTATTGTTTAAATCTATAATGAAATTATCGAAACGAAATGAACGAAATTATTTTTTTTTAATTTTAAGCACCTAAGAGTACATCATACATATTTAACGCACATTTAAGCATTTTAGAACATAATACCCTATAATATAGACTATTATTGTTTATATTATTGTATTTTGAGTAAATATTTATAGTCATAATTTGACACATCATTTTATATACATATACGTGGCATATACACAACAATATTATTAAACATAATTTATCATACGTGGCGAGTAGGTGTCGAAAAACGGTACGTCCAGACCTGCCGCCCTTGGTTGGATTTCGCAACGAAATCTCGGTATATTGCGCCAAAGTCGGCAGAAATAGCGGAGCCTATACAAGTTTGAAATGTTCGTATTGCAAGCATGCCACACACTTTGTCCTTTAATTAAAAATTGTACAACAACAAAATCGTGTTTTTTTCAGTGTTTTGCCAATTGCGTCTTACCCTACAGGTATATTTATAGGAGCTTCGTGCATGTACACGTATTCATACGTTGTACACATTTATAAAAAATAACAGTAAATATTGATCTTGTGCTCAATTAATTTGGCCAAACCGTCCAAATCCCAGTGCCTATACTAAATTGTATAAATATCAACGAATTGTGTCTCAAAAAAAAAAAAAAAAAACAGTTTTAAAATCCGAAATTTAAAATAGATAAAAGTTGATAAAAGTTGAAAGTTTCATATTATAAAAAAATACTTGGCTATACCGCACCACTTTCGAACACTACTCTCGAAGATCGAAATTTACCTACTATAATAGCATCGACCACGTACGATTTATAGCGATCGGTCGTACAGTGTATACAATTTGAAGCTCTGTGTACTCAGGAGGCCCCGGACATTCTTTCAAATTAACATTGTTAGTATACTTATCACAGAGAAACGTGGGGGTCATATTCCTATTTAGCAATAAGTGTGACCATATACTCAATGTTGTATAATTTATAATATTATTGTATATTTGGTGGGCCCTCAAATAATAGTCATTAAGAGATGTCGAAGAAGAAAATCTATACATATAATATAATATTATATCAAAAAATACTTATATATAACATATTATGTTATATGCTGTAAATAATTTATTTAACAATTATTGTAGTAGGTAGTATAGGTAATTATTGTGGGTATAGGTAAATCTATTGAAAAAAAAAACACTTTTTTTAACAGTATATTATCTAATTTGTATAATACATTAGATTGTAAATACATTTACAATTTAATACAAAATTAAAAACAGAAAAGTACCAGATTCGTCGAACGAAAAACTGTTTTGAAAATCAGACCATGTTATCATAACGTATTACGTAGCTGATAATAATTGCTAAATGGGAAGATGGCTGCCTTTTTTTTTGTTTACATTTGTCCATTCTGATTTAATCTATTCTGTGCCTATACATTAACCGCGAGTACCTATACCGTACCGTTGGCACCACTGTTTACATATTATATACACCAACCTCTACCACGACCGACCACACCACCTACCAATTGATGATGCGCTGAATCCAAATCTATAACCGCGGTGGCTCCAATATAAAATTGATTGTATAATAATAACATTGAATTATTTAAATATTTTGTAAATATTTGTGCTGTCCAGCCAAGGTAAGACATTTTGTAACATATTTTAGTTTGTAGTTTTGTTTTCAATAGTAATTTGTACATTCATAATTTGTTGTGTTATTTATAAAATCTCCTTTTATCCTTTAAATACGCCTATAAAATATACAGTCCATTCTAATCCGTAACAACGCGTATTTACAAGAGAGATGCTATATATTATTAAGTGTACTACATCATTTCAAAAGTACCTATATTTTTCGGACTCCAGAAATGTATTTTCCATAGCTGTGTTCGCAATGGCGCAGTAATATAGTATCATGTTATTTGTGTCCATATGATATTGGTTGCTAATCTTGAAATATTAGTCGAACTACGTATAGTGACCGGTGAAAAATGACTAATGTAATCTGTGTAAGGGTCAAGTCGTCAAGAGATCCATACCCGTACAATGTATGTAATCCGTAAAGTTTTACACGAGCGTTGTTTGGTGTATATAAATATACAGAATTACTACATTTGAGCATATGTTTATAATGTAATATGCGAGATGAATGTGAGTGTAAACATTAGGAAAATACGAATTTGAACGACAACCGAAGTAGATATTATTTTGAATTCAAAGTCGTCGAGCGGCAGTGAAAACGGAGAAAAGCTAGTTAACCAACCGAACGCACGATACAGCTATTATATAACAATGTGTCACGTATGAAGAAAAAACCATACTAATAAAGTACCATTATATTCGTTATACGCCCGTTAATACGATCGTAACGACCAGGGAAAGACAAAGAGCGTACTACTACTGTCTTGTGCGTATACACTATAATATTATAGAGTACCCGACGCCCGTAATGACAATAATGATGACAACACGACCGCGCGGATGCGGTAGATACCTATATAATATATAGTGCGATGGGAATGTTTTTTCGATGTCGTTTTTGTGGAATTTTTCCCGTCCGGTGTTTGTGTTTCGGTAAAAGAGGAGAAAAACACTCATATTCTCGTATAGTATATAATATATTATAATGCCCATCATAATATAATATACTCGTACTTACTGCCTATATATATATATATATATATATGTATATTATAATAGTGTAAATGTTATTATATTGTAAACGACGCGCGTATTAACAGTCTACTTTATCATTTGGCGAAATATTCACAGTGGGACGTCTTCATTGAACGTTAGCATAGCGCGTCATTACATATTATGTGTGTCGAACGAATAACACACCGGCGACGGGCGTGTCCGCGTGTTGTTTGTGAAAGTGTACGGCGATCGAGTGGCGGATAGACCTTTGTGCGACCGGATACGAGGTCGTGGGGGCTCGATTGTTGGCATATTTATATTGTTCGTACATTTTTAGTTAAATGCCTAAACGCTACTGCGCACACTGTATATCATGAGAATGTGAAATGGGCACGTTTATACGCTGTCGGTAGGCATTTTGTACTTGGACCAAATATATCGAAAACGAAAATTGTCCGCCAACCACGTTCGTGTGGACGCGGATAATATCATCGTGTGACTGATGAATTTCCTGACTCTGTTACTCTGTGTCAACGGACGGACAGAATAAGCATGAGTCGTATAATGTAATATATAGTTTTCATTAATATACCTGTACGTTTTTGAGAGGAGGGAAAAAGTGGACAACTGCACAACGCCCGTAATAAAATAATATTAAATACGCGATGTGGAAATATAATAGCAGCCAGTACCATCTATATAATATAGTAATTACATTCGCGAGACCTTACGAAGAAACGCCTTAAGAAATATATGCGTATATACTGACACTATAATATCACGATATTATTGTGTGGGCTCAGAACCAAAATGTACCAAAATCGAGAATCTATTTGAAGCCGTATATTTTGGTCATCGGTAGGTACGTAATTTTCAATATAGTTTAATTTTTCTCGGTCCACATTATTAGTGTCTATACATTTAAAATTAACAGTTTTACGTCCTCTTAATTCCCAAACTGTAACATGCTCAGGTTTGCATCTTCACAAATCAGGGGAATCAAAGATGGTTTTTGATAGCTACGACAAGCGCATATAGCTACCAAATTACTGGACGGGTTTGGTAATTATGGCCGGTTTGCACCAGAGACGCCACCAACGAGAAAAATCTCATTGGATATATCTCATTTGCTAGGTACCTGGAAGTCGAACCGGGGACCTCGTACACCGGACCACTCGACAACAGTCGACCGGGGACATTAAAAAAAAAATCGACGGTTTTATACCCTCTTATTTCCCAAACTCTAACCTACTCAGGTTTGTACCTTAACATATTATAGGGGAGTTGAAGATGGTTCATGATAGCTATGACAAGCATACCTACCAAATTGTTGGACGGGTTTGGTTATTATGGCCGGTTTGTACCAAAGACCAGACGCCACTAGTGAGAAAAATATCGTTGGCTACCTCATTACCCGCGGATTTAAATAAATAAATAAATAATTCCTATCAAAATATTAAATGAGTTAAGGTGCTCGAAATGGAAAAACAGGAGTATTCGTGGCGGCGAACACGAATCGCCTCCCAAATTTTTTTAACCTAAAATAGGTTTCTAAAATCGTCTCTTGTTTTAAAAATTTTCTACCACTCAAATTGCCTCCGATAAAAGTCAAAATAGAAATTGAAAATCTATAATATATGTTTAAGTAACGGAAATTATTTATATACATTGTTTTGATGCAGGCGTTGCATTGGTTAAATTGTGGTGGTTAAATCATTGACTTTGGTTTATACTTTATTGGTTATTTATTTTTTAAACTACGACCTTCTAAAGTTTTCTAAATTTATATTTCGTATATTTACCAAACTTTATTTAATTTTTCTCCATAAATATATTTTATTGCAATAATAACAAATTAATAAACAATTTAATAATTTATTTATTCAAAGTTTCCAATGCTCCAAAATAAGTGCTTTTAATATAGAACATGTATACTGTTAATTTCTTTAAAATGTAATATTACTAATTAAATAATTTAAATATTAATATTTACAACAGTATTAATAATAATAAAATATAGGTAATAAATAAAATAATACAAAACATATTAAATATACAATTCGAAAATTTGCAAATAATATGTTATAACATAATATTTATTGTTAGACCGATAGTTATATAATAGAAAATTACAACATTAAAACAGTTTTTCTATATACACACATTGAAGAAGCACACAACACAAACTTTTGAATTTCAAAATCATAATTTGATATGGTTAAAAATAAGTAACGTACGACTGACATTGTATTAAACTTTCAGGCCTTAAAACCAAAAATTATCCCTTTAATGACTTAAATGTCTCAAAATCTATAATTACCAATAAAAAATATATCGATGAAATTTGGTAAATCAATATAATATTATATCAATATTATTGGTATTAATGAAATAACGGGGTACATCGGTGGGTATGATAGGGAGGCAGTACGCGCGAGTATACCTTTTTAAACACTCGAATTGCCTCCCAAACACACGGGATTAAATTCGAGTAAAAAAATGTTTACCTACTACCTGGATTAGGAAGGTAATTCAAGTGTGACCATTCATGGGTAGGGATGGAAAAATTAAATCGAAAATCTATATTTTTATCTTCAAAAATCGATGTTTTGAATCGATTGTTTAGTGCCGATTTTTACTACAAATCGATTCATATTTCTAAAAATCGAGACTGTATTTAGATACTACGAGTATATAATTTAGACTTTTTTTTATTATTTATTATAATTTAATTAATCATTATTTTAGTAAAATGAGTAATACAAATAATTAGGTATCATTTTGCGTCTTTTTAACACTCGTCTTATATTAGTATGTACATTACTCATTATATATACCACATTCAATTATTAACAATAAATGTGCCATAATCTGTTAAAATTATTATGTTATAAATTATAATCATAGATACCTTACACTCTATTATCTATGACATAATGTATAAAAAATAGGAATTGATAATAAATTAATTTTCGAGGAATCAATGTTTTGGACCACGAATTTTTTAAGAATTGATTTTTACATTTCGATTTATAATCGATCGAAAAATCGATTCATTAGAAAATCCCCATCTTTACTCTTAACTTATGCAATGATGAGATATCATTTATATTATAGAGAATCCAAAAGTTTCAAAACTTATCAATATCAATATCAATATTTATTTATTTAATGTTTAACACACCAAATGAGTAAATATGTAAAATAATAGATACAGATAACAGATATATGTTATTGTTAATTATATCTACTATTAGTATACATTATAATAATAATTATTATATATTTAAAATAACCATATTTTTTTGTTTTTATAAGATATCTAATATTAGATCAAAAGGAATGCTCTTCTAAACAGTATGAAAATATTGAGTTAGAATCTTTGATTTCGAACCCATATGTACTTTATAGAATTTTTCTTGTTATCTAAAACAGAAGCTTTAATTTCCAGTTGCAAAATCTGATTTCAGATATCATAAATAATTCAAAAATGTAAATTTTTATATTGATTTTTTTGTTTTCAAATTTCAGATTCAAATTTTTGGCTTGAAACATTATATATAAAATAGATATTATAAAAGTTATTGAAGGAATATTGTTGGTGGGCATCACAAATATCACGGTTATCTACACCAATAGATAACCATGATAAATATTAATGACGGTCTTCCTGTAACTATATGTATATACCTACGGTGTTCAAAAAGTTTGAATAAGTGGAATTTTCTCTTTTCCTAATAAACAATTTTGAATTCTGACTTTAGTATGTTATTATGGATTATGATACGCATATTTGAAGATATTTTTCAGTATTTACTCCCTCCTTAATTTACGAAATAGAGATATTAACTTTAGATTTTTGAATGACAATCCCTATTTTTTTTTATATTTATAGAGATTAAAAAAAAATATATATATATATATAACGTTTGAAATTTTAATTTTGAATGTGCCATTTTTCCATAAAACCTAATCGAAAAAATGTATTTAAGAGACGTTTTTGGTTGTATTATTACACTTGCGTAGGTATTGATAATTCGACCGATAGTATCCACTTTTTGTCGAACAGATAAAATTCCATATACATGTAGATATACGTGTGAATGTGTAAAATAATTAAATTATGTTTTTTTCTAGTTCTGAATATTATGAAATTAATTTTACAACGGCCCCCTTTGCCACCCTTCTCCTACGCCGCTGGTTATTTAGCTAATATATATTTTTATTATTTAACTAGAAAAAAATATGTTTTAATTATTTAACTTCAATTTCTATCTAACTTTAATAAAATTTTATTGATACCTACCTACTATCATGCAACTAATAAAATGATAAAATATTCCAGAATAATAATTATTGTTTGATATTAAATACGAAGAATACATAAAGTATTAACATAATGATTGAAAATAAAATAAAGTGAGAATATTTTGGATCATAAATTCAATGTAATTTTTTTGTTTTTCTTTTGTATGTACATTGTACATATATATTATATTATTCATATATTATACTTAGGTATTGGTATAATATTACATCTTATTTAAGCTTGATTTTTCATAAAATTATACATTTTAAATAATAATTCAATTGATTGAATAATAAAAACAATGATAATTCAATGATTAAAATAATCACATTCAACAAATCTATATAAAATTTAATATTTAAAAAAGTAATCATGTAACCCATGAAATCATACAGGTAAATAATAATACAGGTACAAAATTTAAAATTGAATTTATAAATAAATTAAAATATCTCCAAGCGTTATTAATTTATTTGGTGTGGACGTATTAATTAACAGTAAAAGCCAGTGGCCCGCATGAAGGGGTACAGGGGTATCAGTCGACACCCCTATATTATTGGGTGGTGGATGGTAGACTAATATTATTCCAACATTTGGTTTGCAAACTAACTTTCTGAACACTCTGTATATATAATATGCATTTTCAGACATATAATATATTCATCATATTTGTATAGAAGAAAATTCATGCAGATACAGATGGAGGAAGTTGTTTCATCGTACCTTCCGCTCTCGGACATGGTAGTGTATTATTATTTGGTACTTAGATTTTAAATTTGAAACCAAAGATAAATCATTTTATTTTAAAGTCGATATTTGGAAGTTCGGTATAATAGTATTAAAAATAAAAAGCAGGGATTATGGGGTGGAAATACTTCGCTTGTCGGGTAGGATGCAGGTGGTGTATATATTGGTATTTAAAGTAATAATATGGTATTTTTTTTATATAAATCGATTTTTAGTGGAAAATTTTATAAGTATACCTAATAATAAAAAAATAATAATAAAATCGGTAATGATTATAAGATTATTGTTTATTTTGTTACTTCTACTATAAATTGTATAAAAAGTATTTCTATCATAAAAGGTAGTTTTTTTTGTCACGCTTAAGAAAATTACTGGGAAAATTTGAAATTGCCTCGTTAAAATACCAACTGGAACCAATTTTCAATCAAAAATACTATTTGAAACTCTTGCTCGACTATTCCTATCTTAAAAATGGATGTATACAGACATAAAAAAACCACAGAATTTAAATTTTAAGCTTTAGTTTTCATAAAACTTTATTGGCAAATTGAAAAACTACATTTTTATTTGAAAACTTGTGAAAGTCGATTGCTTAGTGCAACAATAAACAGCCATTACAGTAATTATTACTTTTAGGTATCTAAACATAAGTTTAGATACCTTATATCCCTTTTGTATCCTTCTTTCGGTCCGTCCGTCTATCCTTATAGTTTCTAGTCAATAATATTACGATTGTTCATTTGGTTACTAGGGAGATAGTATTATTTGTTTTATGTTTTTATGACATAGTTACGAGGAACATGTTGATTTGGTTACATGTTGTTGATTGCATTTGATTAGATGAGAAACTGAGAATTTAGCACGCTTGCAGCCGAGTGGACCCTCTGAGCTTATTTAGTTATACAAATTAATTGTTTTAATTTGGCAATGATATATTTTATTTTATTGACTATTGATATTATTTGGATTTTTTTTTCGGATCACTGATACTAATTTTGTAATTAGAAAACTATTTTTGTTTATTGGAAATTAATATGCCTAATTATTACTCATATGCCTATATGATCATTACAATATATGCGCTTTATTTTATAAGACGTATCAAGGAAATCACTTTATATGTATATTGTATACATATTGTATATTCTATACCTATACATATGTATATAGTGATTTTTTCTATAAATATTTATTTAAAACTATATGGTGTTCTACCATATTGATTCGAGGATTATTTTGACGTATTATCGAACTTAAATAAGTAATATAATTATCTAATTACTGTAAACAATTGAATATGCAGCTGGGTATAATAAACATATTCAACTATATATTGTGTAATTAAGTAATTATTTGTAAATTACAATTTATAAAATGACGTGATAAATACAATTAAGTAGGTATGTGAATGAATATACTATATACACGACATATATTCACCAAGTCATGTTATACGTGTATATATATATATTTATATATATATATAGTACCTAACGATTAACGTCGTTTCAAAGGGGAGAAAAAAAGAGTGCAAATATACTACTGAATGACGAATGGAGTATTAACAATAATATAATAAAGGGTGGTAATTTTAACATGTTTTTTATACACATATACCTATGTGTTATGTGTTATGTGTATATTAAAGAGAGGGATGTTAAAAAAAATTATTCTTATCCCATAGGGTGCCAGTTTCGGGTATTAGGTATTGTATTTAGTAGTATAGAGTATATTATGTTATATTAATATTATATAAATATATATATAGTGCGTGATAATTTATATGGTAAATAAATAATTAGAAATCTTATATAATTACTAAAATTAATAAATTAAGAATTAGGTATTTTGTTTTATATAATACACAAAAGATGAATATCTAAGTTGACTAAGCTATACTGTTTCAACTTTCAAGAACTACGTGAATTGTTTGATTTGATACTATTGATATTCATCGACCATCGTGCAGGATCAGAAGTAATAGGTTTGTTTTCAAATTGCAGCTCATTAGAAATTTTCTTTTAATATAATAAATTTAATTAATTTTATTTATAATAATTATTTATATTAATTAATAAATAATAAATTTTAATTTATTCGTTACCTATTCATTTGTATAATGTGGAAATGTGGAATTAGTTCATTCTAGTTATAATTATAGGACACCAAAGTAATATTAAATAAGTTCTTATAGCTCTGAATTCTGTGATTGTACAAATCCTTGATTTCTAAACATATTGTAAGCAACAAACTTTAATTCCATAAATAATTTGTTTAACCACTATACCTACTTTTATGTAGAAATCTAAAGCTAAAAAGCGAATAATAATGGTAAGTACTGATAATGGTAACCACTGCAGCAATGAATTGTAAAAACAGATGCACTGGCGTTAGAAAAAACACTTCTTCGAGTGTGCTATAGATTTCCCATTTCTATCTCCCTAGTGAATATGAATAACAAAGTATAAAGACAATTGATTGTCAATCCAACAATGTCCCTCGTATTTATATGTACGAAATACTAAGACAACGTATCAATATAGGACGGACGAAGTGACAAACCCAACTGGGATATAAGGTGTTTAATTTTGTTTAAAAACCTAAAATGATCAAATATCAATTAAAAAATTATTTATACATAAAATATACGTTAAAAATGTAAAATAATAATTATTAAAAATAAATTATAATGATATTTAAATTTTTATTATAATAAACATTTTTATTATATTATATAAGTACATATAAAAGTAGTAGAAAACAATTCTGACCGATAGCAAAAAAACAACGTAACAAGGCTTAATGGTTTTATAGACCCTTAGACCGTATATAGATACCTAGGTATATATAATATGAAGACCCGTCTTATTTTATATATTTTTAATTTGTTCTTGATTTGTTCATTATTACCATGGCCATTTTTCTCGAACTTTTTTACTAGCTATAACCTGTGTAGATATCTATAATATATGTGTTTATTATTAATTTTAATTAAAGTGTAATTACGTAAAATTAAAATTTTTTTTTACTTCAATTGAAACGACAAAAATATGAAAAATATCAAGGATCCCCGCTATTGTCCAGATTTGCCAGTAGATAAACGAAATCTTCTTTTCAATTTTCACCCATTGAATTCCGTTATAAATACAATTTCTATATAATATATTTCACAATGAAATTATTTGTGAACATTCTACTTGTGTATAATAAAATTAAAAATTTTGAAAATTATTAATTGAATTTAATAATTCAATTAATCATAATTAATAAACATGGCATTAAATTAAATTATTAAAATTATGATTTGATTCGCTTGCCTACTCTATATTATGTAATGATGGTCATTGGACCATTAATAAAACAAATCTAGTAGGAAGCCCATTGCTCGTTGGGTAGGATACTGCAGGTGGTGAATATATTGAATTTGAAAGCAATCATAAATCATTTCTTTCTATAAAACAATAAATTCCGAGTGAAGTTTCAGTGTTTATTACTTGAGTATTATTAGCATTTATATGGCTAGTAAAAATATAACGTAAATATACATAGTGCAATAGTAAATTATTTGTTGTGAATTTTAAGTTTCGGGCTTTTCAATTTATAATAATTATCGATCTTTTTGGTAGTTATAAATTTTATTCATCACCTATATAGTCAGTAATCACAACTAGTTTATTTGTAATTTTCTAATTAATAACAACTGTCCGTAATATTTTTCTTACAAAAGGTGGTTTTATGTTACGCTTTTGAAAACTACCAAGAAAATCAAAAAATTACCGCTATAAAGTACCAACTAGAACGAGTTTCCTTGGAATTTCCTGTCAAAAACGTATATACTAGACAACTTTTACTTTACTCCTACTGCTAGAAAAAGTATATATGTACATGTAAATGCACAAAAAAAAAAAATTAAAATAAAAAACACATCATTGTAAAACCAATATATTCCTCGCTATGCTAAGAATCTAAAATCAATGTATAAGTATATAAGTATAATTAATAAGTATCTATATTATCTTGCAAATTTGAAAATCGATAAAAAAATAACGTTTTATTATAGGATTAAGTTTTTTTACTGAATACATCCTTCCATGTAGACTGATTTTTTTCAAAATTGTTTAAAACCTGCCATTAAATATAACTTTTTGAATTACATATAGAGATAATAATATAGACAACTGGAAAACATAAGCAATAATACAATTATGTTACTATTTTGTAAGTTACAAGTTATAACTTGTAAGTAAACATAAAGTTTTATAGATACGCGCGGCTGTCTATACAACTATAATTATTTTCAACGTGCTAAAATTCTCATGAGTGAAACACTATATTAAAAGTAGATATTAAACAAGAAACTCTATATATTATGTGTTGTATTTTAATAACATCTTAGTTTCCGTTTCAAGGTTGGACTATGGAATAATTAAGTCGAGTATAAATCAATTTACGTTTCATATCTCCAAAGAAGTGTACCTATCATGTAAAATAAAAAAAACCACATATCACATTCTCCGCGTAGTAGCTGTTACAGCTGTTATATATACAGTAATATTTAACATTTATAATTAATAATTCGAAATAATAAATATGATGATAAAGCTCAATTAAAAAAACCATCCGTATTTTGTTGATGCGGTTATACAGGTTTCGAATTATACGTATAGGTATAATTATTACTTTATTTAATATCATATAATTGTACATTGTACATAGATTAAATTAAAGGTTATGATGCAGTTGGACATTTTAAAAATATTTATCTCACATTTTTTTATAAATATTACAGTAAATTAATCAATGATAACAGGAAAAAACAGAGTTTGCAAGATTTTGAACTTTACAAGAGAGCTTTCAAGCGTGAAAGATAAATCTGAGATCTCTTAAAAAAACTTTTTTTTAAATAGTCACAAAGCACTTGTTAACTATTTAAATTTAATATTAAGTAAAGCATAAAGTATAATTAAAAATCGTTTGTTCTTGTTTTATATATTAACAAAGTAGTTCATAGATTTGTTCAATAAGTAAGGTTTAGTTTGTTCTTTATTTATGTTCAATGTTGTAATATACTTGATGATAAACGGTTTTGTTCACAAAAGTTTTTTAAAATGTTTATAAATTATAATATTATACAATATTAATACTTTATTAAAATTTGAAACGAATAGTGTTTTCACATTTTCTGTAAAGTGTTTTGATTTCCTTTTAGTTTAGATTAAACTATTGTATAGTAATATCTAATATATTAGTAGAATTATTGTAAAACAATTAACTATGATTTCATAAATAATATAATTAAATATAATAAATATAATTAATAAATAATAATATAATTTCATATGAATTCGACATTATTTAGTATTATCAGTTGTACTCGATTGTTCTATATTGATACCCATAGTATATAATATAAGATATATACCTAACCCTGCAGTCAGAATTGGTCAGGAGTCTTTTTTACTTGAATATTTATAGTTTCTGTCGTTTAAGGATTTATAAATTAATTCCCAAATTGTTTTTGGGAAAACTCGCTATCTTATAATAAGCTAAGTCCTAGTTACTGCCATTATTTTTGTAATTCAATCATAATATATATCTATATTACCATATGAATAATAATAAGTAAGTATAAAATAGGGGTGAAAGTGCTTCGCTCGTTGGGCAGAATACTGGTGGTAGTGGATATTATATTAAATTTGAAAGCAATAATAAATATAAAACGATTTTCAGTAAAACTCAGTGTTATATATGTAATTAAAACTTAAATAAAAAATTTTGAATTTCATGACATCCTTATATAGTTATATTATTTTAATAGTACCTATAACTTTATTTGTTATTTTTCCATTTATAAAAATATCCTGTTATAAAATATAGTTTTTTTTACGCTTAAGTCAATTACTATAGGGAAATCAAAATATTTTTAATCATTGAGTAAAGTACCATCTAGTACAAATTTGTTATGAAAAAATCTTCTTACTCAATAACTCTTACTCGACTAATTTTACCCGGTTAGTTAATATCGTGTTTTTTTTTTAAAAAAATAAACATAATTGTAAGACCAATATATTCCTCGCTGCTCTTAAAATCTAAAAATATATACTTATATATAATATTTTTATATATTAAGTACCTTTGGGTTTTGTTTACATTATTCGTTCAGTGGTGGTAATGTGGCCTGTGGGTAGAAATATATAGGTAGATTACCTTACAATATATTGTCTCTATTGCCTCTATTGTGTTTGAACAACAATTTTTAGCCATATTTATGAAATTATGAAATTTAATCTTTTTATTACCATTACATGAATGTAAATATTTTATACGTACATTATATTCGGGTACACCTTGTATATCAAGTACATATAATATATCTAAAAATATTATGACCTTAACACGAATTATATAGTGGCTCATTACACTCACGTACATATACTTAATGATAATGATTATGGAGAGATAGATCACCCCTAGAATTTTCTACTTTTACTCGTATACTCTACAATGACGAGTATATAATTTAATATTAAGTAGATAACACCAAAAATATTGTAAAACTCGTTGTGTTCTAATAAGTAATATTTTTATTATGATTTGAAAACGAATAACATCAATTTTATTTATATAGCTTATACTTTATACTTTATACTGTATAAACAGTGGCTGACGCCTAAAGGCAGACAGTTTGATGCATGTCGTCTGATATCACTACCAAAAAAAAAAAAAAACTAAAACGTCTTAAAGGTACGCCATTGCCTCAATGTTAATTTTACCTAAATAAAATTTGGGATAATAAACTTATATAAGCTGAATAGTATTTTAACATACCCACCACTAAAACCATTTAGATTATCAAAAATAAATAAAAATACCATGCAGAAATATTTAAGTATATTTCAAATGTACCCCCACCATCAGTGTTTACCACAAAACGTACATATTATAATATATAATTTATGTATAATATTATAACGTGCATATAATATGCAGTGAGTATAATAGTGTGTTTCGAGTACAAAGTGTGTCGTAAAATATTAATTGATATTTACGAATTGCTCATCATCAAAATTAAAATATTTGCATTTGTTATTATAGTATGTTTCCATGTAAATGTTGAACACGGACTTAGATTATATTATTAATTACTCTATAGTGGAGTTCTGAGTTCAATATTTCCTGAAAAAATATTTTTCAGGAAAAATGTGAGTTTTCCGGAAAACTATTTTTCCATTCGAAAAGAAAATCAAGAAAATTAAGTGTGCATTTTGATAATAACATAAGTGATATACCACGAGTGTAGTGTAAACGAATGATATACTTGTATATCATAAACTCTATAAATGTCAAAACGAGAAATAACCTAGATGAAAATTTCATATTTACATTGCGATTGGCCGACCCCAAATAGTTGGAAGAGAAGGCGAAGAAGAAGAAGAAGTTATATTTACATTGCGAAAAACGGAAATGGAAGTAACTAAAAATAAATATAAAAATTAATTAATTTTGATATTTTCGAAAACTACGAGTTCATGATTAATTTAAATTTCTCCAGGTGTTCCATACTTTTCAATACTTGAAAAAATTCAGTATTTCCAGAATTTTTTTTTTTTTTAATTCCATCTCTATAATTAGCACCATATAAATATATACATATATAATAGACATATATATATTTGTGGGCATTATTATATATTTATGATTAGGCTATAGAATTATATGATATTATGTTTTAATGTAAATTTTATTTTATTTTAAAATTATAGTTACAGTTTACAGTTATGGAGAGGGGATGTAGAGGGACAAAACCTCAGGCGGGTTGGTATTTTATCAGTGTTAAGCGTGCGGTCTGCATTTTATTTTATATGTATAATATGCACTACGTACATGGCTATTATATTATATTGCATGTACTTTTTTTACAAATATTATATTATATATAATACACTGTTCGAATATTAAAACACAAACATATGGACAGTGTTTTGGTAGTATACCACAGTTTTTTTTCTCGCAAATATTTTTCAGGAGGAACAGAAAACAGCGCTAAAAATTAATTTATCAAATACAAGATTTGATAAGAAATATTATATTTTGTATCAATTCAAACTAATTATGTGATTGATGTTTGAAGCGCCCTTAAGTTGATGTATGCTAAATATTTATTTACCTCTATTATATTATTATTATAATAAGTTATTTAGGCGATAAACTAACGTTTAGATATCGTTGAATAAGCAAAAACGATTTGTTTCAGAGTAATAATATATAAAAACACAGTTATCGTTAAAAATGTTATGTCTCTCGTACAAAATAAAATAGCTTTTATGCGGTCTTTTAACAGTTTCAAATTGAAATTTCGTTCTATATTTTTATATACTTAAAAAGGCGGTTCCGTTTAGTTTCAATATTACGACTGATTCGTGCATCTGAGACGGTAGACGCCATTTTCACGGAACCGTTTCCTATTTTTTTCCCCGAAATTTTCGATATAGCAGAGAGTATTTTTTAAAAATTTTTTGCGGCTTACTGTACTTTCTTTTACGCCATCGAATTATGCTGTACATAATACACAATATATAGGTAGTGATTATCGGTCGAGTGCACGTGTAAAGCTGTAACGTGTTTGGTATTTTAGCGGTAAGTATGTATTCTCTAGAAACCGCTGTATATACGGTGGGTACATACGTGATGCGTATAGGTACATACCGATGTGTACACGTATGTAGACGTCTTATGTGTATATACTTATGTATATACTCTTTGAAAGTCGTTCGAGTACATACTTGGAAACGTTTCTCGATCGATTCTCGAGTGTGTAATGGCGGCCAAAAACGTAAACCGACGGAATGAACATCATGTTTCTATATTTATTTGATTTGTCCACTTCACGCGCAACTTTGATAATTGAAGTAGCGCGCGTCCGAGCTGGCAATCTTGAAGTTTGTTCATGAATCCGCACGAGCATCTGCACGAATCAAAAACACACGCGTAAAACCGTAATAATATATATATATATCGCTTTAGGGCGTCCAAATTATGTAGATAAACTGCGAGATAAATTATAATAACATTATAATACATTAAAAGGATAAAAATGTATCGTAGGTAATGTATCTATACTGATCAAAGGCGATTAAGATAAATATCATATTGAGAAAGATTTAAAGATAATAAATCCATGGCCGACAGTAAAATACGACTATAAATAATAATATCATTATAAACCAATATCGAAGCACGTAATAAAGGCGATGAAATATTTAAAATATAATAGTAGATTTTAAATTAATAAATATTAAAAATTTGTAACGAAAATCGATTTGAATTGATCTTAAGCATAGTATAAATAATTAAACCAATTTAATATTGGTATCAGAATATTTGTCATTATGCTAGGTTTGAAATATGTTCCTTGAGTTATATTGAAAAAAACACTTCCCAACCCTCAGTTTATATACTATTTTATTGAATATTCGTCGTATTTTGGTTATTAAAATATTTATATGGTGTGCGCCTCGACTTAATATTATCCAAACAACCTCAAACTTTTAAAAACATTTTTTTTTATTATATGGCACAAAATAGGGGGTATCCAGAAAAAAATTTTGAAGTAAGGGCCGCCCGCGCCCTAATGTACGTATATGAGGGGTTTAAAATCATAATGCGGTGTATAATAAGTCATATGAACCGTAATAGGAGTACCAAGCGGTCTTAATTAAAATTTTATAATAAATTCCCAAATGACATATTATGTGCACGAGTGATCGAATAAAACATTTTAAAGACGTATAAGGCTACTATTTTGAAAAAATTGCAGAATATTTTCCATCAGGTATAAATATTGAGTGTTGAATATGTCTTATACACCACTATGCAATTGTGAATGTTTCTTGGTTGTAACTGTTGTTAATAACAACTTGTTAAAATTATGTAAGTTAGACTTACACGATTTTCACTATTAATGAAACGACTATTTAGTTTCTATGGTTACATTGTGTTACCATCGGTCAGTAAAGATCATGATTTATGATTAACTTCATTTTGTCATTCGATGAATTGGAGCATCCGAATTGCATGCAGCGTTTAAAACGGGTCTGTCCTAATTGCACACAGCGTTTAAAATATGTCGTATTAATATAATAATATAATAAATAACTTAACTAAGTTACTTTAATTGCAATATACAATTTTTTTCATGTTTAAATGACATTACATTACGTCAATTAATTTATATAAAATTAAAATTAATCTTTGATTTTCGGTAAAACAGTAATCGCCATCTTTTTAAGAAAATCAAATCTTGAAATCGTTTTTTCTTCATATTTGGGACATAAACCTAATCGTACTTATTGATTCTTCCTTTTCAACTATTTCATGACGTTCTTTATTTAAATCCGAACTTCGCATTTTTATATGATTCGTGGGCTCAAAACTAAAAGGGCTATCTCAAAATATCAAATTGTTCAGGAGAGCATTTACAAACTGTTCTTTATAAACAACGTACTATTATAATTATTATACCTAAAAATGAATAATATTGTTTTATTCAAAATATATTAATATTGGTTTCTTGTATAGCGTTAAACTCATTAAAATAATAATAATGAAAAAAATGCATTAAAAACCAAAAAGAGCTATCTATAGCCTCTTTTTGTTGTGAATATTATTTTTTTGCCATTAGCTAGAACTTTTTGGTTCTGGATAAAATGCATATTATTGTGTAAGTATTGCTAATCACTAAATAATAAATATAACTTATAATTTATTGAATATTTATAATGGGTCTTCATAATATCGATAGATTTCTGAAACATATGAATATTAATAATAATCCATTGTAAAGTTATTCTTCAGGAAGACATGTCTCTCCCTGGTAGTTAAAACCACAAAAAGCTAGGTCCACTTCCACTTCTCGACTGACAGTCTCGTCAAATTGAGGGTATACATAAATGCACGTGGAATGGTATACGATAATAGGCACGGCTAAGGAGGGGAAATTTTTGAGTCGGTACTGTCAATTTAATAATTGTCATATCGGACTCGGAATTATGCCAAAGTGTGTTATATACTACTTTAGTTTTAATCCACTCATATATATAGTGTATACATTATACAAGCGATATAATATGTAAAACTGCGGTTATAGGCGATTTTTCAAAAACCGATTTCAAGCTCACTTATGTGAAGTTGCCCCCTCCCAATATTGCCTTTTCGATCCCTGACCAACGCCAATATTTGTAAATAATTAGGAAATATTTGCAAATTAATTTACAGAATTTTCAAATCACTCCTAACTCCCGAAATCACTATTTGATTAACTGGAGAGTCCAACTTCACATAGCACCCTACATTGTCAGACGAATCCTGAACCAATGACGATATTTGACAACTAATTTGTAAATATTTGCAAATCATGCTTAATCCCTGAAATCGCTATTTGAATGTCTGAGGGCAAAATGCTAAATTCATGAATTTTCTACTTACTTTTTTATTTCCTATTTGTTAATTACACATTTAGACCAGCCCGATTGTTGAATATACGTTTGTTTTTTTAGATATTTCAGTTTTTGTTTTAACTTTGATTGTTTTATCTATTTGCGATAGAATTGTTTAGACTGATTTTATTGACGCAGCTCGATTCATACTGAGCAATTACTCATACAATATCGACGAAGTTAATAATTAGAAATTAGGTTACAAATATTATCGTCAACCCAAATGTCAAGGGTTAAAATCTTCCCTGAAATTCAAATTAGCCCTCCAAATCCGAGTGTATCAATTAATTTCTAACAATATGCTAAAATATTGATGTATTACATATATTTAGTGTATCAGCCCTCCTCACCAATATGAATGAACTTACGCTTATGGATATATATTATAGGTATAAATTAAACTAAATAAAATATAGCTATTCGGATCAATATTTTAGAGGACTCCCAATTGAAAAACTATAGGTAGATAAACAATAAGGTTATGAATTCTAAAAAGTTTGTTAAAAATCTGTAAAAATCAAACGAATAAACATACATTTTTTATTTTTTGAAAAACATTTGTATTATATTTCAAATAACCAATATGCGACATATAATATTGTTCCATTTATATAATATAATGTTGTTGCATTTTAAACTATTGGTTGTGATTTTAAGTTATTTTATTCATTGCGATTAGTTGCTAACAATGTATTATACGAGAAATGAACGAAAGTTGCACTGTCAGGGAATTTCAATAAAATAATTTTGTAGATTTTAGTATACTGGTAGATTTTTTTCAACATAAGCCAGGCTATATTTTGCGTATAAATAATTTTTGTGAAAATTATTTTCTGAAAGTTTTTTGTACACTTAGTTGTATACTTATATTTTTTTTAACTTTAAAATATTCGAAAAATATATTACGTACCAATACAGTACTTCTTTATTCCACCACGTCTTAAAATTAAATGCTTATTATTCGGGAAATATTTATCGGATATTAAATTGTAAACAATTTTAGAAAGTAAATTTTTATACAAATATATTCTTTAGGAATTTAGAATTTAAATCATAGGTTGACTTTTGAAAATAAAGGTTGAAATAATTTTAACAAATAATAGAAGGGGATAAAAATTTTTAAATTAAATTTTATAAAATATAAAATAAAGTGTATAAATAATTTTAAAAATTAAGAATTTATATATTATTAGAGATCTATAAAGCACAAAGAATATATATGTATAATGTATACGTATTTACAATTATCCATCTATATTTATATAATACATATATATCAAATATATACCAAGGTCGTGTGAAATATGAATACCATAAGAAAATATTATATATTGAAAATAGTCGATCTTGATCTTATAATATGGAAAATCTCAAGATTTATTTGGATAAAATATTGTGAAGCTATATAGAGTTTTACATTTAGTTTTATCCAGAATTTTACCCCATATAAACATTAAATATTACTAAATAATTACTTTGTATAGTAATTTATAATATTGAATAATGTTATTAATTTATATAATTTATATTTTTACATTTAGTCTACGAAATGGTTACCTGGACAGTTGGTAGTTTTTTTTAATTTATAGTCTTATATATTGTGAATATTAATTCGACGTGAATGCGAATCTTTTATATAAGCTATATATTTTATAAAAGTTCTTATTATATTTTAGTGTTTGGTAGCGTAGTAATATATATTACACATTTCCATATCTTGGATTTATCATTATTAATTTAGAATATATTAGTTATAATTAGTAGTATGTATTAAATACATACAAAATTATACATAAAAATTTTGTCTAAATAATTCTATTTTTTTATGATTATTTAATAAACTTCCCGATTGAACGATTTGAAGTATTGTTATATCATTTTCGTGTAAACTTATATTACTATTATAATGGATTATTCAATCTCTCTTAACTACATGTAATACAATAATAATATACACACGGGTATAATGTACATATAATATATTATATACCGAGGGTGATGGTAGGGGGTAAAGTTTTGATTTTTGAAGTGACGGCTGACACTTGTTGACTGCAGTTCGTGTATAAGTTTCCCCTTTGGTTTGACGATGACGATGGGTGAACTGCAGGTAGTATTTGTGCTAAACTATATAGTGTTTGTAAAAATTATTTATGGTCATATAATAAAAGTCGTATAAATAAATATAATTTATTGATATGTTATACATAATATACAATTCAAGTATTTTAGTGTCAGTGATAATCTTTCAAACTATATTGACCCGATGTATTATATGTATTTTATTTAATGTTCAGTTTTTTTTCCTCGAAGAAGATTTTAGTGAGTTTTCTTTAAGTAGGTATATAATAGATGGTTTTATGAATGCCTGATTCTAAAATTTATATAATAATAAATAAAATATAATGTTATAAATTGTATGTAGAGTTTATAACCATACATAGTTTTTCTGTGTGGCTTGGCTACAGGTTTTCCAGATATTCAGTACCTAGCTAAAGTTAGACTTTCGATAACTTGAATGGCAATTGTACACTTTCCTCTTTGCATTATTTTGTTAGTTAATTTTGTTGTTTTATAATTTTCTATACAATGCCCAAAAGAAAATTTAAAAATGTTAAAAACAGAATTTATGTGCCAATTGGATATCAACATTATAAAGACTTAACCTGGATATGAATCTGAATAGATCAGCTATATTGCTACAAAGTATAATGTATACTCTATAGAATTTCTCAAATTTAAATTTCATCCTGATAATTCTTTGGACTTAAGGCTATACCAAAACATTCATGGATAAAATAAAATGGAATAATCCCGTTAAATTCACAGAAAATTTAACAACTCATTTGCTTGATCGCATAAATAATCTTTAAATATTTACACAACCATTAGCGGTTTTAATGACCAGGTAAAAAAATTTATAAACGGTTTTTAAATTTTGCAAAGCTCGCTAAATTTTAATTTAATGGTCTCATTCAAATGTGTTATAATAATATAATTTATTAATCATAATCTATATCCATCAATATATTCTATGATAATATATATTATTTTATTTTTGTTATAGTTATGCTCACAACTGAATTAATCATAATTAATAAAATAATAATAATAGTTACATATTAAAAGTAAGTACTATATTGAAATAAGATTATAGATGATATATATTTATTTTCTTGAACAATTTGTAAAATTATTTTTCAACTAAACAGTGATTTACTGAGTCATCAGCTAAATAGTTGTTAAATATTTAAGGAATGATTTTTATGCAACCCAGCAGTAGGCTCAAAACTGCTGCAGTATTTTAAACTATTTCATGACAGGTTTTCTATAAAATTATATTACTGATATTGATTTATATCAATTTTAAATCATTTCAGGATTTCCTATAACTATTTTTAAATTAAGTTTCGTTAAGCTGACTTGAATCTTAAAATATAGGTAGTCTATACTGAAAATGTTTAAAAATTAAATATGAAACAATATAATGATAATATATAATATATTATATATAATAATAAAATAGGTGGTATAAAGTGTAAATAGTGCTCGAAATGATGGAAAACTGCAGGACATTTTATACATTGAATAAAAAAAGGTTAGGATTCAATCTGAAATTTTTAAAAAGAACCTTCCTTAGTTTAGACTCGAGGGGTTCCTTCGAGCTGCAGGGGGCCTTTAGCAAAATGGTCACGCTGCCTGGCTGCTCCTTCTGAAGGGCTCAAACTATAATACTATCTATATGATTGCATAATAGGTATATTTATGTTATATATGGGAGATTTTGAATGATAATACACCTAACTTATATACTCGAATGTGTTTTTACACTATAGACGATGGACATCATGCTCATGACGGTACATACATATTATTATGTCACAGTTTCTTGTTTTTGTGAGCGTGTGATCTTAGTACTTAGTAATAACAACAATAAAATTTTGTTATAAGGAATGAGTACCTACAGTTTACACACATTTGGTTATACAGATTGAATGTATATAATAGGATATTATCACTTCATGATATTTTCCCCTCATGGATAGCACATTCTCCCCCTCACAAAAAAAAAAATCAAATGCCTTAGTATATATAATTGAATGCATACAATAAACAAACATTTGAGAATATATTTTTCATAAAATTTATCTACATTAAAAAGCAAAATTTTATAAACATTATAATGGTAAAAAATAAAAATGTAAAAATGTTTAATTAATGTAGTAAACAAATAAAATAAAACCATTAGCTTTTAATTACATTTTGCATAATATATTAATTATGATAATATTATACCTATTTTTCTGTAAAAACACTTTAAGTTCTTATCATACAACTCGTTGATAAATGATAAGAATTAAAAAACTTATAATTCAGATACAGTTTGTGTAATATACCACTATGACTACAGTGGGGTATTTATAATTTTGTTGTCCTAAGTACACAACAAAATTTTGTTGCCCCTAAATATATTATTATCAACTATTTTCAACCCCAATTTAGTACTATATTTTTCGCTACAACAATATAACAATATGTAGTAATATTATTCAAAACCTCTTTAGAATTTTCTATCCCCAAAAACGTGATCTTTGGTGCAATTTCCCCCCTATCCCCCTTAAATACACCATTGCATAACTGAAGAAAGGGTTGGGATACGTACCGATTTGGTGGGACATTCACGATTTTTAATATACTTGTCTCGCTTCGTACGCAAATATCCTTGGCTGATCGCGATGTCACGACTTTTATGCGTTTTTTTAAATTTTTGTCCCGTGTTCCATCTTACAAACGAGCGGGTCAAGGAATTCCCAATTTTTTTTTACAATTACTTTGGGCAAAATATTTGTAACGTCTAAAATCAAAATAATATTGATATGTTTTTAGTTTTTATGACTGTTCTTTAAACGTTCCGCTATATCTCTTTAGTTGAATCATATCGTGTATAGAGTATAGAAAATAGCTGTGTTATTTTGTTTTATTAAAAATAATCTATCTATAATCAATCTATTGTTATTTTTTTAGTGTCCCGAATCCCGCTTTAAAATATAGCGGGACGTCAATATCCCGATTTTCTTACAATATTACATTTGAAAAAGTTGTGTGTCTCGCTAGGTAAAAACGAAAAAATCCCAACCCTAACTGAAACGGTTGTGCGTGTTATATTTTAATTAGAACATATAGAAATAATTTGGCATGTAAAAGTGTTCGTCCTACAGCTCAAACACGTCCATTGACGTTATATTGAGCTTATAGTTTTTGGCGGTTTTTTTTTGAATATTTATAGGTAAACCAAATTAATATGACTATAAAACGAAAATGTTTAATTAAAATTTATTGTATTTTATGCTACTATAATAAAATAAAATAAAAAAATATATATATATATATACACTTTGTAAAATTTGACCTCTGCCCCCTCCCCTTTATCCGGAACTGTTTGTGGGACACACTTTAGTCGGAGTATTTGAACGGACCCCTCTGCACGGACCATACACTGTGTTCGGGGCGGTCCCGTGGTTGGAAGGGGGTGTCTTATCCCACCGGAAAACGGTTGGCAAATTTAAGTTCAGTCGGCACAAATAGTAGAAAGTAGTTTTTTGCTTGTTTTATGTTTTGCATGGAAGTATTATGTATAATTATTATTTTTACATTTTCACACCAACAAAAAAATCTTTCTTCGGGACGAGCCTGACTATTTTTAATATTATATGGGCGAATATTTGAACGACAGTATGCACACGCACACACTATATATTATACAGTAAGTATGTATTTTTACCAGAAGACGGGACGTGCTCGTGACGGGACATTATTATATTATGTTATTATTATCAGATCAGATTTCCTCGAACGGGCCGTTATGGGTCACGCACGAACACCTACAAACATAATATACGTATATGTATTATACACGGACCCGCTGGCCGCGGATAAACACCATTTGCCCTGACCACACCGATAACAATGAGCGTATAATACCGTATAATATTATAATGCAGTGTTGGGGTAGTGTATGGTTGACAGAAAAAAAAAAAAAGAAACCGAGAGAAGAGGTGAGAAGAGAGAGAGAGAGAATACAGTGGTATAGGTAAGAAAGGTGTCGCTCATATAATATTATATAAAGGACCATTGGGCATTTATGTTAAAAAGCCCCCCCCCCCGGACGAGGTGGTTTGCGGATTGGGGTGGGAGAAAGATTTAATCCCGGTAGCTTAATCGTTAAAAGGTGTTGTCTCGGAATATATATATGTATAATGTGTGTATAATGTGTGTATACATATCCCTGTGACAAGGGTCGTATAATATATAATATATATATATACGTATATACCCAGAGAATTCTACTGGTCCTACCGTATAATATTATATAGCTCTCTTTTATACACACACACACACACACACACGCCCTTAGTCTATTATGTCAGCCACATGCTGAGACGGCCATTGTCACCGGGTTTCGTTCCCCCGTCAACACTAATCTCTAAATACTATTTAAAAATGTCCATTTCCAGGATGCAGTTTGTGGTGCGGTTACAGAGAGAGCACCTATACGCGTATATGGCCCGGTATATAATACGCGGTACATATATAATATACCTATACCTAACCTATATTATGAACGCGTATACGCCAACGAATATTATATCATTTTTTTTTTTTTCTCCGTTCTGTTCTCCGGCTCCCCCCAGATTTATTTTTTACACGCCAGTGTGTGTTGTGACAAAATAAATACACGCGGCGGTTAATAATGAGAACGGGATATTTAGTGACGGTGGCCCTTAATAGCCTTATTTTCGTAACGGGGCGTAAAAAACACACACGCACACAAAATAATAAATAAATAATATATATATATATATAATGTATACACCGTACGCCCGACATGCGGTTTTGTCGATTATTGTTGTCGTGCCTCGTGAGAGAACCTCGTATAATGCGTTTAATGGCCGGCTTAAAAAAACGTTTGTAGGGGGAAAAGAGGAAAAGGAAAAAACGAAAACTAAAAAAAAAAAAAAAGGAGGACAACTCATTTCTTTTGGCCCGGCCCGCCCCGGTCCCTGCGCGTCCTGCGCCGCCGTGCAGAAAAATCCGAGAGGAAAATCGTGCGCGTGTGTATATGTTTTTATGCGGAAACGTTGCACAAAAGGAGAGAACGAGAGAGAAGATTCGTCGGGCGAAATTACTTTTTCGCATGTGGTCCGTTTCCCATACGCACGCCGAGTGAATGTGATCAATGCCGCGTGGAAAGTTGCGGCGACGTCGACGACAAAGACGAGTGTACGCGTACCTACGGTGTTTTATACATATATATATATATGCGCCCCCGTCCTGTCATTGGTTTCCGACGGATAAATCGTCCGAGAGGTTTCGTCCTATACATCCGTCTGTATATAGAGAGCATATCCATTATTATGTATTATAAAAACTTCGCTAAATCGGATGTCGTATTTTCCACAGCGGGAAAATATAAATGTGTAACACCAACGTTTTACACGCGCGTAAATGGCATAACTCCGGAGCGTAAATCGTCATCGCGGACCCGGGACAAACTGTGGTCGATTTTCCAGACGTTTTTAAAGAAAACTTTTAATTTAACGATTTCAAATCGTTCGAAATACATCTAATTGCTGAGTGGTCCAGGGGCGTCATTTGGGAGGGGGGGAGAGGAGAGGCAGAGTGTGCTAATTTAACGGTAAGTGGCCTCTACCAATGCTCTAATGCGCCACGCCATAGAATATATAATTGCGCCGACCAAATGTTCGTATTAAAGTCTAGGTTTGGTTTAGTTTTGCTTATTCGCGTTTAACGTATCGTTAAAATGTGAAGAAAAATGGCCCGATGAAATGTTAAAATTGGCCTGCCTAAAAGCCTGTACACCCGAAAAAAACATACTGAAATGACGCACCTGAAATGGTCCGCTAAATTTAATATACATAAAAATTAGAAACGATTATTCTTCGGTCCACGCACTCAGATGTATATATATATATATATATATATATTTATAGGTATATTGCTGAATAGTTTACTTAAGTGGAAGGTGTTTAATTATTTTGAAAGAAGAAAGCCTTAACTGTGCCACCTCAAAGAGATATTTTTGGATTGCGTAAAACTGTCTTAAATGTCTTAAATGTTTTCGAGAAAGCATATATAGCTAATGGTTTTACTTTTTATGTCAAAACATTATTGTTGTGATGATTCCCGAAATTCGGATTGTGTAATATACGATTGTGATAGAATTGAATTTTTCGAGTAACTGGTTACACTGTTGACCGCTAACGTTTATATTTCTCGTAACCTTATACTGCTCTCTTGTCCGATCTTATCCAATTCTTAGACTCGACGGATTTTAACATAAATTTTTCAATTTTCAAAATGCATTTTAAATATAAACTGTACCAACCATAATAATTATGCTCCGGTCTTATACAAATTAAGTCCCCGTTCGCTAGTTGACCATAGGACTGTATATGAATATACGTTTCTGCAGAATTTGGTCAATGTGGCTCCATTGACTCTATGACGTTGTTTTCAGGTGTCCATTAACGTGTTCTTTCTCGATCTACCAACTATATAAATCCTCTCCACATTTTTAAATTTGACATTAATTATGCACATAACAATACTGACGTCAGAATAATGATTATTACCAATGACATTATTTTGTGTGATTTTATTCTATATATATTTTTGTATGCATTTTAATTATGGGTTCAGCTCTGTATAATATGTGCAAATGTAGTTTTTACTTTATGGGTTAACCCTTTATATAATTAAATAAATAAATGAAATCATAGAGACGCCGTTGACTTCCCCACTACTGTAAAATGCATCATTAATTTCCCCTAAATTTTCTTGAAAACATTTAGCAGAATTAGCTAAATATAGTTATTATTAAAATTTTCCGTATTCTTGTTGTCGACGTTATTTAAAAATTGTTAGATGCTAATGGTGTCGATTAATTTATTATATATAATAGATTTACTATATCTATATTTATAAATAAATAGACGGGAAACAAACCTTCTATCTATATATAAAAATGTGATATGTTTAGGAAACACTAATACTTGATTAACAATTCATCAGTATAAATTAAAATTCCTAGCAATAATAATATACTATGTGAGTGATCATAAATGAAAATTGTTTTGTTAAAACAAAATTATTATATAATGTATACATTATTAATTAAGAAAATATTCAAGATTGTATATAAAGAAAGTTGTCACAGAACAATTTTTTTTAATTTGAATGTCACTTGGGAAATTTTTAAGTGTTTAATTTTATTTTCAAAGTTACATAAATGTTAGTTATAATTAAATTACATAGGAAGTATTTAAAAAAACATAAGAAGTTCTTTATTTTATATTCATTTTTATTAATTATAAAATAAATATAACATATTGGAGATTGACTTATATGAAAGCTTATTTTTTTAACTTCATGCATTTTTGTCAACTTTGCATGTAGAAGGTGTGTTCCCATCAACGACGTAATATTAATAATTAGAACTTGGTGGGTGTTTACCGGTCACATCGCTCGAAGTTAATTTAATATATATTTTTGATTACGGATCTACGACAATTGAGCGCAGACAATTGAGCGCGCGACAATTAAGCGCAGACAATTGGGCGCGCGACAATTGAGCGCCGAGAGAATTAAGCGCCGAGAGAATTGAGCGCGCGACAATTAAGC
>JAIPRL010005404.1:0-32359 GCA_025469235.1 Pemphigus obesinymphae | reverse complement strand
CATACATACATACATACATACATACATATATACATACATACATACATACATACATACATACATACATACATACATACATACATACATACATACATACATACATACATACATACATACATACATACATACATACATACACTTTATTATATGTTTGTTTTGATACGCTTAAGATATAAATAAATAATTTTCTTGAAATATTTTTAACACGTACTATTAATGCATTTTAATTTTGTAACTATAATAAAGCAAATGGTGAAAACACATGTGCAGGTAAACATAATTTTATATATTTATTGCATATCATATAATGTATTATTAGTTATCGTATTATTTATTAGTATACACAGTGATATGTATTTAGCGAAATAACACATAATATAATTAAAACAATATTATATTTATTTTTGGTCCGATTATCAAAGTTCTTTTTTCATCTTATTTTATCCGTAAAATTGTTACCCATCCATAATGAAAATCATAGTGATAAATCGGTGGGAAAACGGTTAATCATCCATGTGAATCATCACTCCTAACTGAATGCCTTTTCAAAGGCGTATTTACAGGTGAGGGGATTTGAGGATAGATCCCACTTAACTTATATTTATACTAGCTGAATTACCCAGCATTGCCCGAGTAAGATTGTTCTGTTTTAAATCTTTTTTTAATCTTTAGAAACTTTACTGTATACTATATAGCAATATCCCGCTCAGGACCTTTGTATCGGCCTCTGCTCCGTCCTCTCCCATTCCATATACTAAGAACACCTGTACTGTTAAAATTATAGATAATTTTTTTATCATATCTGTTGTTTATATTGTTTTCGTTATCATTGTTATATTATAATAAATTATTATTGTTGTTTGTATTAAATTAGTAATTTTTGTTCATTGCCTTGTGTTCACTATCGCAACAACGTACCTTGTCTTATTTTCGTTCAATATCGCTCATCTCTGTAACTATAAATACGTTCTTATGTTCGCCTATACTTGCCGTGATTTAAGAGTAAACCCCATTTCACAGCTGGTGATTGTTTTCCAACCTGCAATCTGACCATAGTCAAACAACACTACGTTGGCATACAGAGCGTCAATATTTATTGACTAATGTCAAACATGTAAACAGTATACTGCGTTATTTTGGGTAACTCTATATATTTGAAACCTGCGGGTGACGGACAAGTTTTCGACAGAAAACGGGTTTCGCTCTTAACGCTCGGCTAGTATACTGTCGTATATATTATCTTATCGTATGTTTTTATTTGAAATTGAGGCAAAATAATGAAATACTGAAATGATTTCTATCATTGTCACCGTATTTAAAACTGTAATCGGCTTTCTTTGTTACCCTTGTGCGTAATATCTTTTAAGTGCCTTTTTCTCACAGTGTCATTTTTAAAAATAATAACTTAATTTTACGTATTCCGTATGACTTCTTTATGTATATATTTTGTAATAATTCATTTATTAATCGACCACCATCCATGACATATTTCGGCAACTCAACGCATCTGGCAATCTTGCATTCTTTGTGAACTTGTAAGTTATTATTAAAACTTATAACCCCCCGAGATCAGGATAGACGCCAATTCATAATTTTAACGTAAGGCATAATATTATGACCTTCATGGTCACCCGGTTGTGTAGTTTACAGGAGTACGGAACTAATTGGAACCGATTTGTCAACCACAGTTAAGTGTACTGTATACGTTTTTCTTATATTACATACAAATTTACTCGTCTGTCTCCTCAGCCCTGTAATGTTTTGTGCATTTTAAATATTGTATCTTCTCATTTCCCCGTCGTTCATGTACATTCTTTATAAATATCTAGATGCAACTAAATACGTACCTATATCTCGTATACTGTTTCCTATATGATGAGCAATAGGGGTTTATTACTTTAATTTATGGTGTACCACAACCCAATAAACCCATCTGTAAATAAAACCGCTATATACGGAGATTTCTATTACTATCCTTCAGAGTAAACCGTCGTAATCTAACTTACATATCGAATTATATATACTTAGGTACTTATACTAATATGCACTTAGGTGTTACGTCCCTGATCCTTCGATCGTTATGTACATTTCAATGCGTACAATAGTAAATTATGTAAACCTATGTGACTGTGAATCTTGTGTTTTAAATATTAACTTAAAGCCAATGTCCAATTAATGGTATTCGTTCAGTAGTTTTATGCGATAAGTTATAAAATTTAATTTAATAAATTTATCAATGTTTACCAAATATATTGAACTCTAACGTATCATATCTTTTTTGTACTAATAGAATCTATAATTAAGTTTTTTGGTAAGTAAAAAAAAACCATATAAGCCAGTAAGTACACACGTTTAATTTGTAAGTATAAATATATTATCCGTTTTTGAACGAATCAGAGTTTATTATTGTTCAAAACTTCAGTAACATGTTTTGTGATAGAAGTTAGTATAGTAATTAATAAATAAATTACATATTACTATTTTGTCCGAGAAGCTAATAATTCAAACGAGAAACTAATTTTAATTTATGCGGAAATTATAATAATTAAGTAAATTTAAGGTCTATGATTATCATAATTTACCTGATATTTTTATTTAGGTATGACCTCTCGGTATTATAATATATATACAATATAATACAATAAAATATAATAATTATAGCTAGGCAAGTAGGTATAGATAAGTACTTATTTCGCTCTGTTTGTAGTTAATTTATTTTGAATTCTTGGATTTGATTATCCATTATATACTAGGAACACGGAAAAAATTTTTAGAGAGAAGATCTGGCACATTATGGGTGCCATTTAGAAGTGAGGTAATAAAACATAGATCTGCTTCAAAACAACGGGAAGAATGAGTGGGGATATTAAGAAAGTTGCGAATAAGAGAGTAGTCATGTTGAGGGTGTTCGATTTTAAGAATATACGAAATGTACGAGAGAAACTTATTCTGTACGTGCTCAATTCTCAATTGACCTATAGCAAGATATGGATACCAAATTATTCCACTATAGGTACTCGAGTACAGATTTGACCGAGACGAAAAAAAGAGAGCAAAGAGAAAAAGCTGAAGAAAACATTTTAGTGTTAAGTTTAACAAAGTCCAAGATCTTAAGTGCTTTACAAGTAGTAGCATTAATGTAGTGCTCAAAGCTCAATGACGGAGAATAAAAAATCCCAAAATCTTTAAAAAGAACTACACACTGAATAGGAGTAGCCATTTAAGTTGTATGCATGATGGATGGGAGTACGACTTCTGGAAAAAGTCATGACATTACATTTATCTAAATCAAGTGTTAGGCTAAGATGATTAGTCCACGTAAAGAAGATGTCCAACTCAAACTGTAGGGTGTAGGCAGCTATCAAGAGAGTCAATTTTCAAAAATAATTTTATATCATCAGCAAATAGAAGGAGTTTTACCTTAGTAATCAATTTGTTGATAGAGTTAACAAATAAGATAAAAAGAAGAGGACTCCTTGAGGAACGCCTAAAGAAATATCTGACATGACTGATGCCGATTCAAAGACCTTAACAAATTACTTTAGGTATGATTTAAGCCATGAAAAGAGAGGATTACCTAAACTAAGTAGTTCGACTTCTATGCAACTATGGTTAACTGTATCAAATGCCTTTCTGAAGTCGTTAAAAACTACATCCACCTGGCCTCTACTTTCTATACGTTCATTTAGAAAAGAAGAAAACACAAAATTATTAGTAATGGTATATTTCCCAGGCCTAAAACCATGCTGCTCATTAATAATTATGTGACTTAAGCTTCTTTTGACACATGTGACAACAGTGCAAATTATTTTTTCAAGTCAATAATTTCGATGGGGGATTGATTTAACATTTATTGCTAACTTGCATACTATGCGTAAAGAAGTGTAACTACAAATAAATTGTTACGTAATGTGAATTAACCTAATATTATGTAACGTAACGTTAACCAACGTAAACCCATTGAATTTTAATTAGGCGTTCATAGATGTTTACACATAAAAAATGTAATATAGTAACTATCTATATATAGGTACATATATATAGTATATACTATATATTATATTTAATTTTTTCTATTTCCTATATACCGTATAGACAATTAAATAGATGCAATTTACTTTATAGTACTTTAATATATAATTTATGATAAAAATTTAACTGTAATCGATTTTCGCTAGGAAATAATAACACCAAGGAGGATTGTGCTAATTATGCAATCAAACATCTGAGTAAGTAAAATTAATTTAAAACTTATAAGCAGTAAATATAGAAATAATGAATATTACATAACTCTATTTCTTAATTATAATTTTGTATATAGTTGATATAATATTATAATTTAAAAATCATTCGTTGATATTGATTTTCTAGAATATTAAATAAAAGTTCTACGTTTATTATAATTAAAATTTATCCCGATTTAGATATAAGGTCCATGATCTCTATGAAAGCTTTATACCTTTGATATCATCTATCTATAGAGTTCCATTATTATTAATTTTATAGTTACTAAAAAATAATATACAATTTGTATAACATTTTGAAAGAAACTGAACACAAAAACCAAACAAGTGGTACTCTACTAATATCGATAGTTATCCGTAAACTATATTAATTTATAATTTTATTTTAATAAAATTATATCTTGTTTATGGTCCAGTAAATATATGATTATATATTCATTAAAATATACTTTGTTATATACTCTATCAATTAAATATAAATAATATTCGAAAATAGTAATTATTATATTAAAATAGTAATCTTCTTTTTATGTATATTTAAAAATAATAATTGCAAGTAGTCCAAAAGTCCGGTACATTCAGATAATTAATAATAATCATAGTGTTGACTGAGCCAAGATGGAGGAAAAGTAAATGAAACAGGAAGTAGAACGAATAAATGTTTTTTCTTGGAAACGGGGCAGATATATGTTTTTCTACCAGGACAGGACAAATAAAAATATAATAATGAGATTAACTGCAAGTCGTAAAAAATAGAGGATATACAATTGAACGGTTCACTGCAACAACCAAACAACTCCATTTTTCAGCAAAACCATTTTATTCACTAATATTATAAAAGAAAAAAATTATACACAAGTAGATACAACAACCGTACTACTCCTGTATTTAGTATCCGAGTTATGAATAAAAATTATTTTTAATGTTTTTGAATTCACTGCAACAACCAGATAATTCCGGAGTAGTCTGGTTGTTGCATATAATGATGTGATTACGCTAAATCCAACATTCGGTACAACAACCCGATAATTCCGGAGTACTTTTAAATAATATGAGATATTATAGGCAAAAACCACACAACTTCAGTGGGTCATTAACTTTGAAATTATTTTTAGGTATGAAGGAATCATTTTAAAGGTTATTATTTTACTCCATATGATAAAATAACTATTTTATAAATAAAACCAATAAACAACTTTATTGTAAAATATTTTATTTTTTTTTTTTTAAATAGTTTTTACTATCTCTTGAAAAATTCATGAAATTAGAGTTGTCTGATTGTTACAGTGAATCCTTCAATTGTTAGACACGAACAACACGAAATAGAGTGGACAATTAACACAACTGGGTATGCTTAGGAAAGATAAATCCGATAAATAAAATTGTGAAAAAAGTGACTACGTTATCGGCCAATAAAATTAATTCTTGAATAAGATCATTGGAATGGCTGCCGAGTAGAGAGTTCAACGGAGGTCATCCATATATAGCTGGATCCCCGAACAACGAAATGGCAGATGATCTGGGACAATCACTCGAGGCACATACTACAAGCCCGTGGATTTGTTTTCTATTTTATCTATAACATCTCTCCAGGACTTAATCAATTTTATTAGTGTTTTAATTTTTTAAACTTCACTAAATTCCAAATTATTTTTTGGACTTAGAATAATTTTCATTGTTTTAAATTTTTGATCTATTGCAATTAGAGCTGAGCGATTATACGATTAATCGATTATAAATAGTCGATTAATATTTTACATTTTTATTCTCATGTTTATCTCAATTTATATGTCTATAGTGTCTACTAATGTTCGTTATTATCAGAAAATATACCTTTTAAAAAAGTTTAGCTTTTGGTATTTATTTACTTGTGATTATAAATCCAACACATCTTCATATATGATATTATTATATAATATAATATTGTTATTAACGAATAGATCATCGCAGGAAGAACCTTTTTACTATTTTAACGATTATTGAATGGATTAAATTTTTGCAATTATTACAACTATTCAATCAAACGAAAAAAAGTTTATTTATTGAAAATTGGCGATTATACGATTAATCGTTGATAATCGAATTGAAACTCATAATCACCAGCCCTAACCACGATCATTTAGTTTAATATTTTGTATGCATACAATAAATTTATAATCATTTGGCAGACAACCTTGTTATTTAAATTTCTTTATTTAAATAACCCTACTTCTGTCTTCAATACTACATCTTTGGTTCAGTGTTCTTTGAAGTTCAAGGGCACGCACGTAACAACCTACACATGATTTAATTTATTAGTTTTTAGTTTTAACTTTTAAGTGCCTATGTACCTATCTATATTAAATTTGAATAAATAAAACTAATAAAATGTTTTTTTTAAAAAAATAATTTGGTGCAGATACACACTAACACACAAAACACCTCTAGTGACATAATGTATACCGTTTTGGTTTATATATGAACTACGAAGCAGAATTAAGTATTCATAATCGATTAACTAATTTATATTATATTTTTTTTTTCCAAAATGCATAGTTAACTGGCCACGCGTTCGAAGAGCTTAGAATTTTTATATTATTGAGTTTAAAATTATTTATTGAATAATAATTATGAATATTGTTTCATAAAATAATACCTAATCCAACAAATTTGTTATAAAATTAATTATTTAATATTATTAGTTTAAAAAATAATATTTTGAAAAATTATTTTATTTTTATCTAAACATATTATAAGTTGATATGCTCAACTCTAACCGCAAATAACTTTCTTTCATTACATTGTACTCAGATTTATATTTAAGTAAATTTTTATCTAATTTTTAAGCTTAATTATCGATTTTGGGGAATACCACAACGTTCAAAACACCATATAAAATACCTTAACGTATTTCCAATGAAATGCATTGTAGTATAAAATTGTTTTACAATATTTATTATGGTAAAAAAAGATTAGAATATTAACTATGATTATATTCTATATTTTTTAAATTTATTTGAATGTTACAAATACAGGTTTAATATATGCATATATACAGGATAAAAGATAAAGATATATACAACAATAATTATAGTTATAGATTACTAGCTACAAATGAGGTCAAGACTAAACTTATCTAGATTCCTTAGCATTCTATGTATAGGATGATTTTGTCCATATGATGTGTGATGATGAGGAAGTTGGAAAAGACAGTGGATTCTTGTATTATGGATGGTATTATAATTAAAATTTATAATATTTAGATTTTTTAAACATAGGTTTAGATATTTTATATCCTCGTTGTACTTTTTAGATTGTTGATTAAAATACGTTTAGAAACCGTGAATTTAGCAAGCTCACAACGTGGGTTTTCTTAACTTGCTTAGTTTTCATTTACTTATAGATTAGTGTGATTATACGTCCCATTTTGGAGGATTATGTCACATTACACCAGCAAATTGTAAACGAAACGTTTTTATCCAATTTTTGGAAATGGGGTTCTAATTTTTTTTATTAGAGAAAAATTACAAATGACTCTTTTTTCTGTTTATTTACCCGTTTTCAAAGCGATTTATGAATATTTTGTAGAAAATGACTACGATTTGAATTTAAACATCAAATTGAGGAGGGGCTAGGGAAATGTACGTAAATGTTTATATTATTGTCCCGTTTTTTAATTTTCAAAATATGATCACCCTATGTAGATTGTAGGTACATCAATAAATAATTTTGACTTATTAATCAATGTTAAGATTCAAGTCTTTATAGAATTATTGTTTTATAATGAATCACATTATTTCATATTTTTAGTTTTAGATTACCTATTCAAATGAGTCTTTTCCGTAAATGCCTGTATGGTAGACATTAGGTGTATTATACGGGAAAACGGCCGCGCGCGGAAACCCTTACAATGATAAATTTGATAATGATAAAGATTACAATATACAATAAATATTTAAATGAAAAGATAATTAACATTAGAGTATAATAAAAAGGGTAACGAATAGTTTATCTTGAAAACGGTTTTTAGAACATGTGCGGTTTCACCCACGCGACTATGCTGTAATTCATCATATGCGATATGCCCGCTTGCCGTTATCACAAAGTTGAATTTACAGTTTAATTGCAGTTGAAAGAGAATGAATTTTGGTACGAGGTTGATAGCAATGAAGATGAAATCTTGAATTAACTAAGTGATGGAATGGCGTTGGTAATTACATTGCAGCAATGATGTCACCAAAAATATAGAAGAAAATTAGTAAATAGGTACTACGTGTAAAATGTTGACCATTGAAGTTTTAACGAAAATATATTTGCGGTGACGTCAAAATATACGGGACCAAAAAAGGAACTTATTTTGCCTATAGGTATACACAATTGAACGCGATTAGAACGATACAATTTACAATAATAAAAAAAAAGTTTTCCGAACTGTGTTACAATATTGTCATCGATTTGCGAGTATGTAAATTTGCAATGCGTTTAGTTTTCGAATAAAACAACGGCTGTGATTTTCATGGCATACGGAAAATGATAATAACTTTGCTTTATAGTTATATGCGTTAAAATACTTTGCTGCTGTATATAATTTATATTTTATTTGCATTATTCCTATAAACATTTGACTTGTTATATTTCGTAAAAGAAGAATTTTATACCATTAATAATACTAAATTTATCGAATTGAACTAAAAAATATTAAAAATAATAATAATATTAAATATATTATGATTGTTCACTAGGAAAGAGGGACATTAAAGGAAATAGTAAGTTATTTTCCGTAACAATAATATGGAAGCTGCTTAGAAAAATAGATTTTTATTGACATTTACGATCAATATTCTTTTCACTTTCTAGTACTATTAATTAATAGTTATAGGGCTTCTAAGTTACCCGTGACCCGTATTTTATCAAAAACAACTGTTCCTAATTCAATGAGAGCAAGACAATTTTTGAAGATTCATTTTCAAGATAGTTTTGTATTAATTACAACTTGCTCTAGGTATCGTGCTTAGAATATTTTTTGTTATTTTTCCACTTTTTTGAGAAAGTTTAAATATTCAAAACTTTGTTTAATTTCCAATAGAAATATTTAATTCATAAGTAGTAATGTTCGAAATGCTCTTGGGACAATACCTCAAGAAAGTTATGAGAAATCGATCAATGTTTTAAACTTTATTATTAGAGTATTATGCATTTTGATGTTCTGATAGAATGAGATCTTTTTCAGTGAAAAATATAAATTTTTCGTGATTGCAAAATAGATAGCTGACATATACACGTGGGTGCATTTAATATCACCTCGTATAATATGTGTACTGATTATTAACACTAATTATCATTTACGATTCACACAAGATTAAATTCGTCCATTAAAATAATTAAATTTGCCTATATCGTACTCCTTAATATACTGCGGTCACGATGTCCCTTAATCTATTTATTACCCTGAAAATCATAAATTGATAGTAAAATAAACGATGCAATATAATATAATATTATTTTATTTACTTTTTTAGTAAATAAACATAATGTTGAATATAAAAATGTAGTCTGAGTAAAGCATGGATACATTTACGTTATTTCACCTAATGTTAAATATAAATAATAAGGATCATTTAATGTGGTACAAATGACATAACAAGTACATTTTTTAAAGGTTTTGGAGAAAAATATTATTTGGAGTTCGAAAATTATCTTTTACCAGGTACATATGTACTAATTTTATGAATATAATTAAACCATAAAATATATACATTATAAATACAGTGTCCCATGAGGATTTAATAATTGAAATCAGGGACATAGATAGGTTCTGGATGAAGGGCATTGAACGAATAACTTTTTTTTTTTATTTGCCATTTTCTAAGCGATTTATCAATTTTTCGTTAGAGGCGCTGATGGTCCTTATTATAACCCTGATTTTTAATACCTATACTCGTAGATATATTAATACATTTTAATAATTGTATTATCTAAAAATCATTAGTTGGGCTATTATCAATAAAAACATATCACTCTATTATTTAAATAATTATCATTTATTCTGTAAGTTAAACTGATTTATTTTTAACTTATGAGTTTTTGTAAAAATTCTGAAACTAAAAATTTGTATTTACTTATGACAAATTATAATAAGTAATTCCATCGTGCGACATTCTTTATATCAAGTCATGTTAAATTTATTATATAAAACAAACATATGTATTTTATACTATACTCTTCTTAAATATTTGCTCCTTTTGGAAAATTAATGCATCATTAAAATGATAAATTTAAAAAGGCTTCTATACCTGTAGAGTACATATAAAAAGAATATATAGATTTTTATTAAATAAACTAGGTATCTATTTTGTTGACAATTATTCATTTTTTGTCTCCGAAATATTCACAGTTAATATATTTTTTTTATAGGCGTTATAAATATATTAATCCAATGTTCTAATTGAGAATTTCAAAGGAGCTAGACATATGAGTCTCGATTACATTTACGCAGAGTTTGAACATTCATATCAGTTTTAAATTAATAAAATGAATCAATATAATACGTAAATCATTAAAAATAGGATACTTAATTGATATCCTATGTAAATCTAAGTATTCTGGGTAGTACATATAACATATCTTATACATTATGTATTATACAAGTAAATCATATATGTAAACTCACTTGACCTCAGAAGAACTAATTCAGTAGGGCCTATAATTCTTTTTAAATATATACCTAATAAAATTAGATACTGTTAGTATTTACTTGTTAGTTTTTTTATATTAACATATATTTTAGTGTCCGTTTCAATAAAAAAATTCCACTGCGTTTATTGGTTTTTTACTTTAATAAGTATAAATATTAATTTGCATTTCAAATAATAAATGACTTCTAAAAAAATAATAGATACACCATTAAGGAGCTAAGAAATATCAAACATATATCAGTTTTATTTATTGATTTTTTCATTTATAGGAAGGGTAGTTGTTGCTTACATGTTTTGTGATCGAATTTACAGTGAATGTATGTATAATTATTAATAAATTATGTTAATAATAATAGTTATTAATTTAATTTATATTAATTTAATATAAACATATTAAAATCGTGTATACACTTTTAAAATTAAAATCTAAATAAAATTTGTAACGACGACGTTTATATATTAACCGAATCACACCTTACCATACTGTCGCTTTGATTTCCGTTACCAATTCGAATGCCAAGTTTTACTTACTTTAAGACGGTAGTCTCATCTGTCCAACAGAAAAAAGTTCTCAGTAATAAATAAGAATAAAAAGATGATTTTTAATGATATTTAAATTATCATGGAAGAAAGGTTATAAGGATTTTCAGAGTAAATTAATTAATACATTGGTTAATCAGATACAAATATTCTACATACAAATTACAAAGAATGAGTGTTTTAAATAAAGAATTACAGGAAAATTATAGTTTATACCACCAACTAAGATTATATAGACTGGCAACTGGACCAATATTTGCGGTCACGTTTTAATACGAAGTTTTCATGATGGGGGGGGGACTTTTACAAGCCGAAGCGCTATCTACAATCTGCTTTAATGAGTGGCCCGTGAACGATTCAAGTATTTAACCAAAAAATATTTGTCTGTGGAAGATTTGATTAATTTAGTACTTAAAAAATATACTACCAACGCTCCAGCCCGCAAAATCCACCCACTTAGAAAACCCTGTTTCAAAACCTGACTGCACCACTACCACCCGCCTACCATGTGGTTGCCAGTCCAAATAATCTTAGTTCGTGGTTAATATACATAACAGCTACCTTAAGGTGTAATTATGTAAGAATTATATTTACCGGCTACCAGACCATAATGAAAATTAACTGATAGATATGAGATACCGTGGTGATAAGAAGCTCTACTAGTTTGAAGAGCCGGATTTCAGCTACCCATAAATTATCGACAATGTACTTACTTACGCTGTAGGTGCGGACGATAGGTGTATTGTTTACCTACTGTAATCTGTTAATATTGATACAAAATCTACATATAAATATGATAAAAATCGATAATTAATAATTATAACCAAAATACGAGTATAATAAACACTACATAAATCTAGTTTAAATTAATACTTTGTTTTCGGTTTTAGATAAAATAAGTAAGCCATTTTACAATTGTATGATATATAGTATTTACTTACACTTTAAATTCATTAAAATTCATAAATGTTAATATTAGGTTTTGGGAAGAGCGATACCTTATATTTGATAGATTTATTTTATTTATTACTAATAAGTAATGAGTGTCATCAGTTGGTTTGATATGTAGTACCATATTATATATATACCAAGTACTTCATAGATAAGTATTTTATTTATATATAATTAAAGATATATCGATCTGAATAAAAATATCTACACAGTTTGAGAAATCCAATGTATCATATGGTAATGATTTCAAAACTTAATTTTTGAAGATAATCATTTTATTAGGAGAAATTTCCTTAATACTCATCAAGAGACAAGGACACAATATATTTACAACACCGAGTGCTTATTATTTTACAAAATGGAAGGCAAAACTCATTTATAATTAAACAAAATATATACCTATATATTTGTTTTTACCTATGTGTATTGTGTTACTTAACAGAATAAGAATATAATATGTTCTTAAGGAGATGTTTTACCCAGGCCTTGAAACCGGTATCGAAAACGGTATCATATACCGGCTAAAACCTTTACATAATCGAAATCGAAATCAAAACCGAAACCAAAAAATGAATAACTGTATTGAAAATTAAAACCGAAACCGAAAAAGACGGATAACGGTATTGAAAATCAAAACCGAAACCGAAAAAACGGATAACGGTATTAAAAATCAAAACCGAAACTGAAAAAAAAAATAGAAAACAATATTGGAAATATATATCGAAACCGAAATATATTATATTATTGCTGTATACCGAGTCCATTGTTATTTTCAGCGGTTATTTATTGAATCCCGTAATATTTAAATTTTAAATTGTACATAGGTACTATCATTTTTATGGGTATATTGCCCAGAAAATCGCAGGTAAAATACGACATGGGTACATGTGGTACGTGGTTGGGTACTCTTAACTCTACATTTCTTTCACACTTTGTGTATAAAGTGAAAATGGTTATCGGATCCGATAACCATTTTGATAAGAATTTTTACCAGGTTAATAGCATAAAGTAAATAAACATGGCTGGGAGGACGGGCCACGATTGCTCCGTTTCGTTTCAATCGAAAATATCCTCCGACTTTCTGTGAAATACCACATCGAGTAAATCCATGTTATTACCAGAAGTTTGGTTGTAATCTAGATGACCCTTGATCTATTTGTTCATATACTCATACACAGCCGTAGAGTTTTACTGGCGCAATTGATGTAAGTATACCTTTTTGATCCGTGATAAATGCACCGGCGCAGAAGATGTATAGTTACATTTCAGGTAGTCTAACATTTTCGGCGCAATTGACAAACACCGCATTCTTATAGTTATAGTCCAGTGGCGTATTTAGGATTTTGTCAAGGGGGAGTATATGTATTGGAAAATATTTTTTTGACCTAAAGCAGGCTTCGTTCCCTAACCCTCTCCCATCACCACATTTCTCAAAAATGTGGCGGTCAATATTATTATTACATACACAAATTAATAAAACTCATTTTTCCAAACAAATAATAGCGACTACTAAGCATATGTGGCATAAAAAGTCTGTAGTCAAATCTTTTATATAATCACAAAAATCATTTTTATTTTTATATTCTATATATTTTTATTTTACATACACTATAACACAAAATCTAATTTCCTATTTTTTAGACATAACTCACCAATGACCTCATCTGACGAAATTTCAAAATTTTAATGATATGACAATAGATCCTACCCATTTAGTTTAAGTATAAATACTTAGTAGGTACTTCCAACTTTTAAGCTATAGTAATAAGTAACTTTACCCAAACATTTATATTCGATGTTATTGAAAGAACGATTTAAAGTTACCATCTAATTGGAATATAGTACTCGCTACCTATAATATGTGCTTAAAAAAAAATAAAAATCAATGAATACTATATCAGATCAAGACAAGAAATATTATAATATAATCTCAATAATATTAAGTAGCCAGTAGGTAGGTAACTATAATCATGGTCCACGGAGCGTAGGTATATAAACATTTTTACACCACTGCATGCAAAATAAAACATACAAAACAAAAATCAAGATTATCTAAACATAAATTAAATCAAAATCTAATGAATAAAATAAAAACAAAAAAAATTGGTGTGAAAGTAAAAATTAAAACTACGTTATTTAAAATCAAAAATATAAAATTAAAGTAAAACCGAAATAAAATTTTTAAAACCCGTATTTTAAATCGAAATCAAAAATGCGAAATACCCGTATACAAAGTAAAAACCAAAAATGAAATTTTTTGAAACTGGTATTTCAAATCGAAATTGAAAATGCAAAATACCGGTATACAAAGTCAAAACCGAAAACGAAATATTTTGAAACCGGTATTTCAAATCGAAATCGAAATCGAAAATATAAAATACCGGTATACAAAGTCAAAACCGAAATCGAAATATTTTGAAACCGGTATTTCAAATCGAAATCAAAATCGAAAATATAGAATACCGGTATACAAAGTCAAAACCGAAATCAAAATATTTTGAAACTGGTATTTCAAACCGAAGTCGGAACTGAAAAAAATGTAAAACCGGTAATCGAAATCGAAATCAAAACCGAAATATTTTTTACGGTTTCAAGCCATGGTTATACCTGAATTTGCTGTATTTATCTGTGAAAATCATTATGATTACAAATAATTTAGGGGTAAACTTCAACTATACCTTGTCTTATGAAAGAAAGGTCTTGACGAAAACCGGTCGGTCTAGTGCATCCTCACGCCGCACTTCAACTATATAGTGCTCCTTCCACACTCGGATCAGGTGTAACTACGCAACGGATCGACGGCCCGGCAGCGATTTGTGGCATAGTCTAACATGCGCGAAACGCTACCTTTCTTTCATGAGACAATGTATAGTTCAGTTTTACAAGTCTACTTATACAGCATATACTCGTACCTACATCAATTGATTATGTAGTAAATCGAAAAAAGAGTTGGAGAGGTAGTAAAGTAAAGTGGAGAATAGTTCGGGGAAGGTATCCACGACTTTATACGAAATTATGATATACACAATCTGCGATACTGTCAGAAACCGTGTATATGGTAGTGTTAATGTACATTCAGTAGGCAAGAAAAGAACGCTCGCAATAGTGCGCGCAATCCTTTTATAAACTAGGAACTAAGGAAGGCCAGTTATCCCCACTCAAAATTGACCCCTCTATGAGAGTTATGAAACATATGTGTAGTGATGATGAGCGATGTATCGTATTAGTCAGCTGAATATTTATTTATTCCATGTAACAGCTGTTTATTTTATTGATACATACAAAACATATACATGCATATATATATATATATATATATATATATGAGGTACATAGATAACATAGTCATATATATGACAATTAAAAATTATTATTGATTGTTAGTATATTGTATATATTATATTATATTAAACAATATTTTATTTTATATATTAGAATGTGAAAGTAAGTATTATTATGATAAATGTACTGACATTTTAACATATTATGTAGTATAACATGATGTATATTTCAGAATTGTCCTTATTTTTTAAGTTGAAAAATTGAATGACACTACTCCTCAATTTTGTTTAATGTATTAATAAAAACTATGGTAAAGTTTTATTGAGATAAATCAACCCATTTTCGTACCTTAAAGGTGGTTATCAATATTAAATATTTTATTAATGGGGGGCAAATATTTATTTTTGCGTGTACTCTGTTGAATTTTAATGTTACTTAAAAATTGTATAGAACTATTATTGTAATACTAACTATATTCTAAAACAAATATATCTTACTATTTTTTGTCAAATTGGTGATTTTGCGAAAAATTAAGAAAAACTGGCTGAAATGAATGTTTTGGGAAAATGGTACGGTTTTTAGTATTTTGCCTTTTTAGTAATATTTAACTTATTAATACAAAATATTTTTTATTAAAATAATTCCTTAATTATTTTCGTCATATAACCAACCCTTTTGGTTTTTTCATATATTTTAGTTCTTGTTCCAATAAAAAATCATTTTTATAATTGGTTTGGTACTTCACCGAGTGTAAAAAATCATTTATATTTCAAGTAAAAAATGATTTTTTATAAAAAGATACAGCATATGAAGTTCAAAAATATTAAACATATATTAATATTACTTATTACTTATTAGTTTTTTCTTTTATAGGAAATGAAAGCACTTCTCAGTCTAATGTCGTGTATTGTGATGAACTTTTCCAAAGCGGTATGTATAATTATTAATAAAGTATGTTAATAATAATAATTTATTAATTTATTATAAACGTATCAAATTATATGTTTATTATTAAAATTAAAATCTAAATAAAATTTGTAACAATGAAGTTTATCAGCTGTTGACGGAATCACGCCTTATCATACTATCGCTTTGACTTCCGTTACCAATTCGAATTCCAAGTTCTACTAAGTCGATAGTCTCATCAGTCTAACAGAAAAAGATCTCACTAATAAATAAGAATAAAAAGAGGATTTTTAATGATATTTAAATTATCATGGACGAAAGAATGATTATACAAATATACAAATATAATTCACAAATACAAAGTAATAAGGATACATTACGAAGTACATGAGATAATACATTGGTTAATTAAATACAAATATTTTACTTACGAATTACAAAGAATGAGTACTTTAAATAAAGGAGTATAGGAAAATGATACTTAAAGGGCCTCTGTCGCAAGCGGTAACAATTAGATAACAAAACAAACACATATTATAATTTTACTCTGATATTATTTTGTTCCTACATGCATTTTTACGAGTTCCATTAGAACAAATGTTCCTATATAAATTCTGAAAACATATTTATAAGTGTTACAAAATTATCTTTGTAACCGTCATATCACATTTAAAAAAATTAATTTGAAAGTACACTTTTTATAAACAAAGTTTTAATTTTTCTCTCATAAATTAAAAAATATTTAAAAATAATATTGTAAATCTAAAACAACCATTACAAAGAAACCTTCATTGGAAATTTAAATCAGTTTGCAAAATCAAAATCGGACCACGTAATCGGACGTACTGATGGAACTAGTAAGGGATGTTTTGAGTAAAAATTTATCGAGCGACGAAGGCCTCTTAATAAACATAACAGCTACCTTATAGGTGTAGGTTATCAATAATTTTAGGATTATATTTACTATCTGAGCACAATAAGATCTACTGGTCGGTATGGAATACCGTTATGTCATATGAGGCATGCGAAACCTTTCGACGTGGCTTATACAAAATGTATTTCATAGAAAAATTTTTATTATTTATTATTATTGAACGATTACAATTTTTTTTTTTTTTTTTTTTTTGTATAAATTATAGTTTTTATATAAACATCAATAATCAATATAATATTATTTAACATTCGCAATGTTTTATTTTTAACATAATTTACATAAGATAAGAATTAAATTCGATTATAGCAATCGCAATATGATAAAATTAATCTATAAAGATAAATTATATTCGAGTTGACGATTTATAACCATTTGTGTTTACGTGTAGGTACAGTGTACTTTTTAGTTAGCAATTTTTCATAAATGTGGAAAATGTAAGAGAAGATCTTCAACTAGAATTGATTTATAATGTTATTCTAATTTTAAAATAATATTTGAAACTTTTGGAATTCCAGAAATTTAAACTATTTCGAAACAAATATCCGAAAATACATTTTTTCTAACATATTATCCGGTATTGTTCGGTAGTTTGTATGTATGTGTACAATTATTTTACCTCAAAATGTTGAATAAATTTAAATGCCGCAGTTAAATGTCCAATTTAAAAATTATAATCTACATTTGGCATATAGAAATTCTTGTGTGAATATAGACGGCCTGGTACAAAAGAAGAGATTTAAATTCTCAAGTGTAACTTAAAAATAAAAATAAAATAATTATTTAGCGAAAAAGAAATATGTACACCTTTGTAATACCTAATTGTAATTATAATAATAGTAATAATGTAATAATATAATTAATAGGCATACATTTTGTCTTCATTTATTTAGTTTTGTTCTTAATTTATTAATATTAATATGAGGAAAAAATAGGTAAAAAAGTTTTACAAAAATGTTTTGCCCGCGAACCATTAACGTATAAATATATAAATGGTTGGTAATTTGAGTTTGAGACCACTACCGTAATAAAACAAAGCTCTAATATAATATATTGAAGTACCACAGTGTTACTATTTTGAAAATGTAGGTCAATATAAAACGGGTAGGTTCTCTTCAAACCGGGAGCTACTGAATATTTTCGGGAAAGATAGAAAATTCAAAGTACTGGTCTGCGATAATTCCAGTGTTTTCTATTAAAATATTAATTTCAATGAATCGATTAGTTAGGGAATCGAAAATAATAATATAAACTTAATTTTAATTGTTTTTTTTTTTTTTTCATGGGAGAGTAAACAGTTTGGAGATAATAAATTATGGGTATTTTATCTAATGAGGATGTCCTCGGAATAATTGGAGAAATTAATATATCGAGGGTTGGTTGTCTAGTACTTAATGGTATTCGAGTATTATATGCATGTGATTATATGAATATTACAGTATATGGCACTTAATATATTGCTTACCTACTGTAACCTGGTCATATTTAGTCAAAATCTTTGTATAAATATATAATAAATCAATAATTAATACAAATTACCATAATTTAATAAACATTAATTAAGCCTAGCTATAAATCAAACGAAAACTTATCTTTTTGATTTTAGTATTAAAAGGTAAGTTATTTCGCAACTTTAGATCTTAATTTATTTCTATTACTATTATAGAATGTATATTTAAAATTATATGCTATACCTCAAAGATATGTATTTTTTTTTTTTTTTTTTTTAAGAACTTTTCCAGTATTTTATTTCTATATAATTAAAGATATATCGTTCAGAATAGAGATATCCATTATACTATGTGGCAATATTATGCATTAGAAGTTTTTTTATAACATTATACATCTATATACATCTACATATATCTTGATTAAATTTTATATTACGCTATGTACACCAAATGTAAAAATACTTATATGATTATATATCAAACGACATTTTAAAATTGTATTTTGAGGTACTAGATCACTTTGAAGATGATAAAAATAGAAGCAGAATGTTCAATTTAACAATAATTATATATACGAGTTTTAATCTTATTTCTTACCATTTGGTAATAACAGTAATTTCTATTAAAAGAACAGTTTAATAACGTATAACAAATTTGATTCGATAACTTAAAAATGTGAAAATCAGGGATAAAACGTATCGACATTTTCGGTATTTTTGAGGAAAATCATTATGATTACGAATAGAAACAGAACATTTACTGGTATACTTTAACTAGTTTAGATTTAAAAGTATAATTATACGGTATATACAGCAAATGATTACAAATTATTATATTATCAATGATTATTAGTACGACAGGTACCCAATTATTTAATATTAAACAATATTTTATATAAAATTTTAGATTGTTATAGTAAGTATAATTATGATAAATGTATTTATATTTTATAATATATAGTATAATACAATTTATAAAAATGAATGTTTTAGGAAAATGATATGGTTTTTAATAATTTTTTTTTATTAAAATAATTAACTACAATTATATTAATACATAATATATTTTATTAAAATGATTCCTATTCATTTTTGTCACATATTCCTACTTTTCTTATGAAAAATTAAGAAAACCCTTAAAAATATTTATTTTACAAACTTTTATTTATTAAAAATGTTTTTGTTTCTTAATTCTCTAATTAAAAATAGCGAGTTTTGTTACTATTAGGTTACTGTACTATTGGTATAATACGGTTTAAAATAATATGAAGCTTTTGGCCAATCATTCGTTATTTACATAGTCGAGGGTAACATTATAGAATATGTAGTATAATAGCATTTGAATAAAATTATTCAAACACTTTTCAAATAATTTAATATATTATATTGAAAATTCATTCTAGTTAGTACTTTCAAAAATTTATTTTTTTATTTTCTCAAAAAAAAATTGACACCAAACTTTGCACAGAATCGTTTTATCGAAAGAAATGATTTATCATTACTTTTAAATTTAATACATCCAACAAAAGTATCATCCTACTGGAACATAGTTTTTAAATAATTTAATTATATTCTTACAAATTTAATAAATAACTAAATTTTAAATAATTTATTGTAAATTATACATTTTGTGTACAAATATCTTTACAGCACAAGTGAAAAAAGCAGGTTTCGTTAGTAAGTACTCATAGTTCAATATAAAATCAATTTTCTATTGTAATTTTCATCCCTTAAGTGGACGCCATACATCCATTTTTGAGGGGTTTTGTTTAATCAATTTTTATGACATTTTAAGAAAAATGAAAATTTGATAGGTAATTAAAAAGAATTTAATGTATTTGAAAAGTAGTTTAAAAATAATCCAGTGTTAATAAAAATATGCTATACTTAACTCCATTTTCAAGTTTTATTGCTCTCAGAATGATAGTGAATCATATATGAATATTGGCATCAAATAAAATAAGAGAACTTTTTATAACTTTTGACTGAAGATTTATTTGTAAGTATTTTACATTTCTGACGATTCTTAAAAAAAGTAGAAATTTAACAGTGCCTTTTTTTGGTAGACATAGATTTCAATTTTATATTTAACTTATACAGTTGAGAAATATCGTATTTTATCTCTTATACCATGAAGTGGTTGACATTTGATGGTATTAAATTTGGAAGCAATATCGTTTGATTGAAATACATGCTCACGGTGTCGAGCATTAACTTGACTTTATCTTGTTCACTGCTTACGCTTTTCTTTTTAGATAGAATGAACACAAAGTCCTTTCATGTTTTTTGTAACTTTCCATATTGAATAATCAGTATCATCCTTTATAGATAAATTACTCAGATATGATTTAAATGTTTCATTTTTACCTCCTTGATTTTATAATGGAGGATCTTACTGATATAGTTTCATGAAATAATATCCTCTTAGTGTCGCGTTCTACACAAAGTTTCTTTTGCTTTTCACGTTTGTTAAACTAGTTCTTATATTTCTATCGGGTATGGAATTTTACGATTATTCCGTTTGGACTCTTCAGGCGTTGCCGTTTTTGACGCTAAAACATATTTTTTCGGAAAGCGTGTATTTTAACGAGTTCACAAAATAAAGGAATCAGGATTTATCGGCCAGACTAAATTTCAAAGTTCACCGATACTTAATATATTTAAGACGGGGCCACCCGTGACGGTCGAACTGCAATTAATAATCCAATATTTTTGATTAATTAATATTTCCTTTGTCCTTTAAGGCAATCAATATCAATCATTAGTTTTATTTTAATTAAATATATTAATCATCATTATCCTACTCAACGTGAGAAGTGATTCCCTGCTTTTTTTTATTTTTATAATAGTATTACATTTTTTGAATTAATTCATGTTTTAATTTTAAATATATTGATTATTATTGTAAAATTATGGAATTGCAAAAATTGGTTTTAAAATGACTCACTTCAAAACTATAAAAAAGAGTAGTACAAAATTACCTTATAACATGTATCAAAATTAACAAACCTAATATAACTATTATGATTTATAAGTAGTAAAGGTAGATTTAAAAAATTTTTTGTCTGTCAATATTTTATTTAAAAATATATATTTAAAATATATTTATAAAATATATAATAATATGTAGTTTAATTATTGATTCTATACGATTTGCTTAAGCAAATGTAAAAATAAACATTTTTCAGAAACACCCCCCGGAATTTGTTCCTGAGTTTGCTCCTGATTATAACTATAATTATACGATTTATAAAATATTTCGCTATTTTATTAATAACTATGAGGTTTGTAATGTTTTCATTACAATGTGAGATATTGGTTTATTTATATTTAGAAACATTTTTTTTTTCTCTTTAGATAAAAATGAGATTGATATTGTGGTATATGCATTTTATTATGGAAGTATGTATAATAAATTTAATTAAAACTACAAAATATATTAATTTTTATTTAAATTATAAATATGTAAAAAAATTATAAACAAAGTTAACATACTTTTATATTATCCATTACTAATATTACTAATATTTTGAGTTCGTTATTTTATAATAAGTACCTATTTGGTATGAATAATTACAGTTCCTAAATAAAAAATAAAAACGTACAATAAGAGTTAAATGATTAAGGATAATAATTATTTGCCTATATAATTTGAACATATTTTATTAAATACTTTAAATGTTGCTGTTATGTAAATTACAGTTTAATTCATTACAATAACTCAATTGTATCTTATACTAATTCACAAATAATTCATTTTTAAGATTTAATATAAGATTTAGGTAAAATAAAAGCTATTTTAAAATAAAGTTCCATAAGAATTATTATTTTGATATTTCAAATTTTAGATTTTGGGAGTATTTAGAAATATATTGGTTTTACAATGATTTATATAATTTTTATATTTTTGTTTTACAATTTGTTTTTATTCATTTAATTAATTAAATATAAATGCACATTTTCCGGTAGAATAATGTTCATACATTTCAGAAGTAATTTTTAAATTTTTCCAGTATTAAGTACTCCATGGCTAATTTGGGTTTTTTGAATTAATTTTGACAAAACAATTTTATTCTCAAATTATTTGCATTAATGCCTGGAACATCATTTATATCATTTATATTGTCAACACAATTAAAACCGTTTAACTAATAAATTGATTTATTGAAATATAATATAATATCATTATATTTAATAACTATTTATTATATAATATATTTTATTTTATTCTTATTGAAGTTATTGATTTTTTTAATATTTTATTTTACAATTTTTTAGAGTTAGAAGATTTTACAGATAATGGTAAGTTATTAAAATACTTAAAATTTATGATCTTTGAATAACAAGTAACACCAAAACTAATCGGCATTTAGCAGTTAGTACTCATAAACTTATTTTTTATACTCCCACTTTTTTTAAAACCAATATTTTCATTACTATTAATATTCTGCTAAAAAATCAAAACTATAATTATCTATAGTATTAAAAGTCTTATTACTTTATTAATTATGATTATTTTCAAATATATCTATTATATTATTATATACAGTGAATCTGTCTCAGAAATTACCTAGATAAAAGAAAGTTAATATTTTCAAAATTTAATTTCGAAAGTTGATGTTTTAAAATAACAACCCATAATAAATAGATTTATGTTTTAGTCCAAAATGGTATAATCTCGTTTCGTTGTATTTTACTATTTAAAATTAAATATTATTTTAATTATATTTGTATATTATAAATGAAAATAAACTAGTTTATGTATTGCATTATACAGAATATGCACACAAGTTTATGGAAGATATAATTGATAAAAGAGCAATAGCAGGTAACTCTGATTTAGTATTTAAATATTAAAATAAGTTAATTAGTACAAATTCAATATTTACAAAAGTGAAACGTCAGGATTTGTATTGCAGTACTTGGAAAGTTTCTTTAAAGAATTAACTAATTCAAATTCATGTTAATTTGTTAAAAAAAAAAAACTAAGCTCCGTTCCAGTTTCAGGCTTACAGAATGGAACTAGTTCAATTTCCAATTCCTAATAAGTAATAAATAAACGTTTATTCCTCAAACATTTTCAATTTCGAAAATTATAACGATTTTTAATATAATACAGACACAAATTCCAAGTGCCTACAAGTACTACGAGTATTGTATATAGACTATATTGTTTTATGTCACAAGGTAGTTTTGTTACAATTTTTGTAATTTACAATTAATAAAATATAATTTTGAATAGACTTATGTGTATTGTATAATTAGGGCACTTGTTGTTTGCTTACATATTTTTCAATTTTTCTTTGTATGATATAATGAAAGCACTATTTATATTTAATTTGTTATAATAGTATAAGCTTTTTATTATTTTTCAAAATATAAATACATTGATAAAGAAATTAATTATAATGAATTTACTTGTAAAATGTAGTCATTCAATATTAATTATTTTTTACTAAAATAAACACCATTATAGATTTTATTTTCAAAAATTTCTCATGATCTGACAAGAAACAATCAAACAGTAAACATTGGCAATATTATAACACAAGTTTAATTGTATAATTCAATAATAGCAAAAAAACTGTAAATATTGTTTTAAAAACTATTTTAATTATTTATATTTTCTAAAATATAAAAAAATGTAGAATCGAAAAATCATTCATGTTCTTCTTAAAAATTAAAGAAATTCCAATATGTTCCTTTACACAAAAATAGAATTTCGTCCCGATACGTTGGGATACAGCAATATAACTTATTGAAAAGTAATAACTTTAATTATTAATACATTATTAGTTCTAAATAATTAATATTTATATAAATATAAGAATAAAAATAAATAAATATTATACAAAATAACAATATACATATAATGCATATATAATATTATAAAAAATAATATAAAGTATAAAATATGCCCAGATTACTAAGTACAGTTAATGTTGCAAAATTCGAAACAAAAAATATTTCAGAAATAAAATTGACAAAATCTCCTGCTAAATATAATTTTTCTATGCTTGTCTTTGAATGTAATCATAGGATACATTTCAATATATTAAATATTAGAATATAGAAAAGGCCATAAAAATAAAACGTGGTCAGTACAATTTAGGAAGATATACAAATTTACAATTGACAAAAGGCATATGAATATACATATATATAATAGAGATAAATTAAATTATCCAATTTAGAAAGAATTTAAAAATATTTTACCCGTTGTCTTAGTTGTTCTAGAGTGCGTTGTGGGTTTTCCAAAAAATTGAATTTTTTTCTACATCTGCATAAATTTGGCAATATAATAGTATAAAATATATATGACAGGGAGAGTTTATCCGCAAGTTCGTCACTAATCTGGTTCGTCTTGTCTCATAAGATTACCATGCGTTACCAATGTGTGTATATTTCTGAACCTATTGATTATTATGTCCCGACCTCTTGATAAAAATAATGATAACCAAGAATGTATGCAGGATTTAATTTAATTTAATTTTTGTGTGTTGGGTTGATAAATGTTGTGATCACAAGTTAACAATATATTTCAAAATCGATCCTTTGAAGTCATAAAATGAGTAGATTTAAGCTTAGATAAAATGAGAAGAGCTAATAGCTCTTTTAGAATAGATATAGACCATATAATTTCCATGAATACCCACATGGCTAGGAATCCATATAAACATAGTGTTTTATTTAATGCATTTTAGTGAAGAGGTCTTTTTTTAATTAATTTTGTGATAAATATTTTGGATTCTAGTTGTGGTACTGAAGGAGTTGATTAGTATGATGGATATATTTATATCGTTTTGCTTGATAACCTCAATAAGATATAGCAAAAACTTCTGCTGTGTAAATTGAACAGAAGTCTGGAAGTTTGGTCATTATTTTGTTTTCATTATATATTATCGATGCCCCTACTCCAACTTTAGTTTTAAAAATATCTGTGAAGAACATAGTATAATCCGGTAAATACCAACACATAAATAATAAATTGAGGTACCTATATACAATAAACTATATAGGTTGCGATCAAATGAAGTTACACGCGAAAGGTTAAGGCCATTCCGAAGAAAGATTATATTTTGAGGTGTGAAAATGTTTTATGTTAAAATTTCAAATTATGATTAATATTATAATTATCATATTATTAAACCTCCCAAATCCCTTCTTGAAAGGGACCTGCGAAATATATCACCAATAGGATTATAGAGATATAAAATATATAGATATAGTTTACATATATTTAAAATATTTAAATATGAATAAGATTCCAATTCGAATAAAGAAATATGGCAGAAAATCATGTATAATCATTTACATGGAATGCTTATTACAACAATTAGCAATCTAGTTTATTATATTACATCCTGTGAGTCGTTATACGTAAGTGATCGTAAATACAAACGATTAGATTAATAAGAAATATCAATATTTAATACTTACATTTATTATATTAAAACGTAGAAATTGCTACAAATAAATTTGTTTTATTAAAAATCACCTTTATTAGTAATAATTACTAAAAAAATTCCTATATAATGAATTTTAATTTTAAATTTCAGCTGATATGCCGGAAATATATGATTTTTGTGAAGATAAATAGATATAATACTAAATTATTCAATATTCAAGAAAATGGAATCTAATTCCAATATTTAAAGTATAATAAATTTCTTGTTTTACAATGTTTAATCAATTAAATTATGTAAAGGTCTGTTGTTAATGTTTTACTAATTTAAAATACAGTATGTTATAATCATAACTTTATTTTAAATTATACTAATACTGAAATTTTGTAATACATAATTAATAATCTACAAATTATTAGTAAAAATGTCATTTATAACGATTTTCAAAAACATGGTAAATGGTTTATAATTTATATTGCGTTTACTGAAATCATAAGATAATTATATTATATACACATATATTATGTATATTTTTAATTAAAATGTAACTCAATGAGAAATATAAATATTTTTAAACTTTATAAATTTGACGTGAAATAGTATTGTTTGGTAAAATTAAAATGTTAATATATAGATAAAAAATACGATTTTAAATCAATTTATTTCAAACAGTCATTCCTCATTTAATTCTATTCGGCAAATTGGCTGACTGAATATAAATAACTACAATATAATACTATTATAGTTTGAGGGTTTTTATATCTTTAATTAACAATAATCTTTGTTTTTATGAAATTTATAAGATTATAAAAAAAGCAATGTAATTCCCTAGAAAATAATCCAGTATTGTAAAAAATATTTTTAAAATTCTATTTAAATAAAGATACAAATACAAGGTGTAACCCAACCAACCTTATGAAGGGGTGGCTGGAACCAGAACCCATGGCAGGTCATGGGCCTACCATCTGGCCGAAGCAAAGACAGTCGGAATCGTACAGGTTTGATATAACTTACATATTAAGGGGAATTTATATATAAGAAATTAAATATAAATATAAGAGAATAAAATTAAATATAAAGAGAAGTATATTGAAATGATTTAAAGATTTTTATTATTAACATTAAATTTTTAAGAGATAGATAGAACACATGTGGTTTTTTGGTAACGGTATTGGCGGATTACAATATTAAATATGGACTTATTATTAGAACACATTATTTTAAATACTTTAAAATGTAGGGAAATAATAAAATGAAGATGGAGAGTTCTTAAAAGTACTCAATTTATACCATAGCATTCGTGCCTAGCTGTGATTTTTCAAATAATTTGCAAATAAAAAGTTCGGGCTGTAGTATACACTTAATTTCTAAAGTTAGCAGGGGAATTATTTTGAAACCCCGTCTTTGTGGGCATGCAAAAAACTGATTATGATAACCAGCACTCATTTATCGTGCTTTTTGATGAAATAACATCGTGGTGTTTATAAACTATAATTTAATACAACTTTGAACTTACTATAACTTACTATTGCTATAAATAGCGTTGAAATGTGTAAAAATTTTCTAAAAAGGTTTACCTAGTATTAATATTTTACGTATATACATTTGTAGTGAAAATGTCATGGCTCGAACATCAATATTTTCGGAGTTATTGAGAATTTTATCACAATCGTGTTTACCGATTTTTATGCTAATTTTTTGATAGTTATTTCTTACGCGTTTATTGATAAAATTAAAAAATTACCTCTTTAAAGTACAACTAAATGCAATTTTTTACCAGAGAATAGTCATACTACTATTTGTTTCATACTTTCTTATAAACTACTATACTTTCTAATAACAAATATATTACAATATTACATTATGTTATTTTCTCTAAAATGTCGATACAATAGGTAGGTACTGTAATAACGAACGTGATGTCATTCATTTTATTAAAAATATACCTACGTTCATATAAAACATAATTGTATTTACCTTATACCTATATAACCTAAATAAGTGATATCCTGATAACATATGAAAATGGGTAGATAATAACTACACCAATCGATGAACGTCTTTACAACATACGACCACTGAATAATAAGATATAATTTATGGTTCAAACTAGTTTTTTGGACGATTTTATATAATTTATCCAATGTATTTTTTCCGAAGAAGGACTCAAAAACAACTGAGCGTGCACAAATGGCGCTGGAGATATGCATTATTCAAGTGTACGGAACAGACAGCGCTGTGGTAGCATCATGACAGTGGCAGCCACCAAGTCACTGACCGAGTAGCAATCAACAATACAGTGGTGCGATGCGTGGTAATGTGTTCAATTATAATATTCACGGACATGATAATTACTAAAACAACGATGAATAAATAATACTATTAAATAAAAAAAACACTAATTTACTAAAATTTTAGGCGCTGCATGTGTGCCTGTACTCCTTAATACAAGTCGCTACTGCTTGATATAAGATACATAATCCCTTTTATTTGTATAAAAGATGAAAGAATACAAGGTACTCTCAAAATTATAAATATTATTTTATAATAAAAATTATCGTTACTTATTACAATTTTATATAGAAAAAAAAATATGTAGGTATACCTATTATGGTAAATATTCCTTAAAACAATAATTAATAACAATAAACAAATAAAATATATTACATTATTTAATCATATAAATAAAAATAAAATAAAAATAAAAATGATTAATATATTTGTGAACCTATACAGTAATATAGCCATATAGGTATGAAAATATTTTATAGGAGAGTGATATGAACTTTAATAAATATTATTTGATTACAATTTTATTCAAAACTACTTACAACATAAAAAAAATTATTTTTGAAATACATTATTACTTAAAAAAATAACAATAATAAGTAAAATTGTATTTAAACACCGGAAAGTATATATTGTATATCATTTAATTTATCCCTCAGCGGAAGTTGTGGTACAATATCATACCCTACGAGTCTAGCGCACCCGGGGCCCAGAACTACACTAGCGGAAACACTCAGGCAGGGGATTCCAGTGGACCGAACCTCTCCCGGTATAAGGAGTACTCTTTACAAAATAAAGAGGAGGGCACTCTATTGCCTTTGAGGTGAGAAATCACCACTAAAGGCAAATGAACGACAACAGGCGTCAACGGCATAGGATGTAGAAAGTAAGGGGAAGCTACTGCATTAAATATCCTCATGGATATCCCAGGTATCAGCATTTACAAATAGATGAACGCTTCGAAAGTAAAATATTCCGGAGGCAAAATAGTCCCCCATTCGGATCTCCGGATGGGGACTACTCAAGAAGATAAATCTATCAAGGAAAAAGCAAAACGATGAAAAGGTAACAACTTTAAAAAAAATTGGCACATGGAATGTCAGAACGCTATTACAGACCGGGAAATTAGAGAATTTAAAAATGGAAATGGAAAGACTACAAATAGATATGAGGCGAACCTCAGAATTAGGGCCATCAAGGAAATATATAGGGAGAAAACAAACAAAGCCATAAGAGTATACAACATGATACGAAAAACCAACGATGTGAACAATAGATGGGAAAACATAAAACAGTGCCTATTAAAGCTGGCAGAAGAGTTGTTGGGAGAAAGGAAAACAGCCGCTAGGAAAGAATGGATAAGTTATAACATATTAGAAATGATAAATAAAAGTAGGAAACATTAGAATGCGACCGACCAACGAGGCAGGAAAAAATACAGAAGTCTAAAAAATGTGATTAACACAGAATGTAGAAAAAGCAAGGAGGCATTTTTGGATAGTATTTGTACAGAGGTTAATGTACAGCTGAAATCAGGGCAAATGGACAAAGCATATGGGATAGTAAAAACTTTTTTCGGAGATAAGAAAATAAAATTGACATGTATCAAAGGGAAAAGCGGCGAGATTTTGTTTGAAGAATCGGAAATAACAAATCGTTGGAAAGAATACCTGAGACACCTATACGGAGAAGAAGAAAATTCAGACACACAATTAGAGGAGGAAGAAGTAGATCGATTAAACCCAGAAGGCGAAGAAAGAACCATAATGAAGGAGGAATTCGAAAAAGCTTTAAATAAGTTAAAGGACAGGAGGGCTCCAGGGGTACACAAAATACCAGCAGAATTCATTAAAAACAATGGAGAAAATGTCAAAAATATGCTATATGAACTAGTCTATACAATCAATCTATGAAACTGGAAAAATACTCGAAGATTTTACGAAATGCATAATAGTGCCCATATCTAAAAAGGCTAAAACAAATACGTGTGAACAGTATAGAACATTGAGTTTGCTTTCTTATGCTCCAAAAATTCTTACACATATTGTGCTGAGACGAATTGACAATACTGTAGACAGCCTATTAACCGAAGACCAGTTTGACTTTAAAAGGCAAGGAGGTACAAGGGAAGTTTACTTGCACTAAGGCAAGTTATTGAGAAATAAAATAGGAAAAGCAAACCAACTTTCATAGCCTTTATAGACTTAGAGAAATCCTTTGTTAACGTAAAATGGAAAATATTATTCCAGATTTTGAGGAAATCAGGGATTGCAAACCCAGATAGAAGAATAATTAAATGTCTATACAAGAACTAGGTAGGAGTAGTACGCTATAGGGACAGTCAGGAAACAGCAGAAATTAAGAAAGGCGTAAGGTAGGGATGTTCCTTATCCCCATGTTTATTCAACCTTTATGTACAAGAAGCCGTTAACCGAGTAAGAGAATTAATTAAAGCAAGAATAAAAATACAAGGCAAAAAAGTAGATATGCTTCGGTTCGTGGATGACATAGCGGTGTTAGCGGAGAGTGAAAAAGAACTACAAAATATTCTAATGGTCATGAATATTATATTCAAGGATAAATATAATATGAGAATAAATAAGTCAAAAACTAAAGTCCTCGTCTGTAGTCGAAATGAAGTAGCTAAGCCAGATATAAAACTAGATGGTGGCACACTTGAAGTAGTAGATGAATATAAGTATTTTGGAAGTACGATAACAAATGACGCAAGATGCGCTCAAGAAATAAAATACAGATTACAACAGGCACGATGTGCATTCTAAAGAAGGAAGGACCTAATTACTTCTAGAAATATAGACTTGAAAATAAGGATAAACCTACTAAAGACCTACGTCTGGAGCATGGCACTTTATGGTAGTGAGACGTGGACAATAAAGAAGGCTGAAGAAAAGAAAATACTTGCATTCGAAGTTTGATGCTATAGAAGAATTCTTAAAATAAGTTGGATGGATCGTATAACAAATAAAGAAGTTTTTCGAAGAGTAGAAGAGAAAAGAAGTTTCCTAAAAGCTTTGAAAATAAGAAAAGTTAAGCTAATTGGACACACACTATGACATAACAATCTACTAGGTAAGATAATAGAAGGATCTACAGAAGGGAAGAATAGTCAAGGAAGGCCACCACTCGAATACATAAGCCAAGTAGTTAGGAATATAGGGTGTGAAACCTACTATGAACTAAAGCGTAAAGCGGAGAAGCGTGAAGAATGGAGGAATGCTGCCAACTAGCACCTGGGCTGTTAACAAAAAAAAAAATTTAATTTTTGATGATTTTAAATATCTTGTTTCTTTTTGTATAGAAAGATACATGATACTGGAAAAAAAATTAATATAAATACAAGATACAAGATATTATCAGAATATGTATCGTGATACAAGATACAGGTTACAATTGTATCTTTAAAGCTGGTTACACACGGAGCGATTCGATCGCGCGCGTTCGCGTTTCTGAAAACGCGACGATAATAAAAACGCGGACGCGGTATGCATTCACACAAACGCACGTTGACGCGTTTCAATCGCGTCCCACTGCTTATTAGTTTCCCATTTTTTCGCGCTAAAACTGAAAAGTTTAGTTTGTATCACGAATTATTAAAATATTTTCGTGGTTATGAAAATTAGAGCGAATCATTTGTGCCGAAACATGATTGACTACGTATATAACCT